>PVIU01027124.1:0-20942 GCA_004026605.1 Ondatra zibethicus | reverse complement strand
CATCAATAGGAAAGGAGGTGCCTCCTCTTTCTACAACTAAATATATCGTGGCTTACCTAATATACATGGGAGGTCTATCCTTTTCTGAAGAGAAAGGAGGAGAATGAGTGGGTGGGAAGTGAAAGAGGAGAGGTTAGGTGCAGCACACAATGCCTGTCTGTGCTCTATGCGCTACCATACAATCGTGAGCTTCGAGCAAGGGGCTGGAGGTTGAAACACACAAAGACAGCACAGACATAGAGACAGAGACACGGACCTCTAGTCACTGGTAAGAAGCCCTTTTATTCAATCGCGCCAAAGAGGCTTATATACCCAACAGTTAGGTCGGCCAACAGGTGAAAACCTTATCCTTTGATACTCAAGGCAAGGCAACACCTGCTCGTGAAGCACAGCTGGTAAACAATTTTGACACAGCTTTCAGTAACTCAAATCAGAAGGAAAGTAAAGATCTCTAGGACTCCAAATGATCTGAACAGTTAGAAGGGACTGTGAGAAGAGGAGGGACGGTATCAAAACTGTGATTGGGCTGGGAAAAATAAACTAATTAATAAAGACAAATTTAAAAAAAAAAGATTCACAACTAAAGACAAAAGCTCCAATGGAGTATAAATGTCTTAGCCTTACATTTAATGGGATGAATAAAAAAAAATCCTTTAAATTTACAGAGTCAGAATATTGTTGACCAAAATAGTATTATATCTCCTGATACATGCAGGTGAGAAGTGAAATGGAGGTAGAAATTTAAGAATGTTAATATCAATTCCTTATAAAAATAAAGTTATTTTTGATATATCATTCAAATACTGAAAATATCTTAAAACCTAAAACTCACTTACTACACTTAGATCACCAAATATAACTTTGCAACAGAACATTTTATATAATTCTGGCTGTTTACCTGTGTATCATTAAGCTAATTAAAACCCATTGCCCAGCTTCAAATAATAGCATCATTTTGAACAATTCAAGTGAAGGAAAAGAACACATTTTAAAGTTCTTATTCTTTTCTTTTTTGTTCCCTTGTTTCTTCTCTCTCTCTTCCTTTCTCTCTCTCCTCTTTTCTCCTTCCTCTCCTCTCTCTCTCCCACCTTCTCTCCCCTCCATCTATCCTTCCTTCCTTCCTTCCCTTTTCTTTTTTTGTTTTTTAGAGACTGGATTTCTCTGTACATTCCTAAATATCCTGGCACTCACTCTGTAGACCAGGGTACTCTGGAATTCAGAGATCAACATGCCTCTGCCACCAAGTGTGTAGGCAAAGACTGCTCATTTGTTCCTAGCCACCCAGACATAAATAACCATACAGAAACCATATTAATTAAATCACTGCTTGGCCTATTGCTTAATCATCTTTGTTATATCTTAACCCATTTCTATTTATCTGTGTATCACCACATGGCTATGGCTAACCAGGCAAGATTCCAGCATCTGTCTCCTCTGGCAGCTACAGGGTTTCTCCCTGATCCTGCCTTTTTTCTCCCAGAATTCAGTTTAGTTTCCCTGCCTAGGTCTATCTTGTCCTATCAGTGGCCAAAACAGCTTTGTTATTCATTAGCCAATAAAAGCAACACATATACAGAAGGATTTCCTATGTCACAAGTGCTAGAATTAAAGGTGTGTGCCAACACTGCTTGGCTTCAAAGTTATACCTCTACTAAATACATACTGATTTAATGTCATAATAAAGCAGGAAAATCAAGGCTCCATATATTTATCTTGTTAAAATAGGAAAAAAAATAATAAATTTAATCACACAAAAATAGTTCTAAATCATAAAATTTAAGAAGACATTAAGAACTGGGCACACAGATTAGTAGCTATATTTTTTCCTAACTAGCACAGCCCATGAGCTTTAGAGTCTGAAGATTCAGTAGTTCAAGGTCACCCTCAATATCTTTACATCTGAATGTCTGTATCTAGGTTGCAGGAGTCAGAATAATTGTTTCTAGCTTCATTAATTTATCTTTTGAATTAATTTTTAGCAGCTGAATAAGTGACTAGAACAGTAATGAACATAAACTAGTAAATAGATATACCATCAAATACAGGGTTCCATGTGTTTATAATTGAGAGGTTTAGCTGGATCATGTGGTAGATATCTTTCTAGATTTTTAAAAATTTATTTATTTTATTATTTTGTATGTATAAGTGTTTTGTCACAGTACTATGCAAGAACAACTAGTTTTTATTTTATTTTTTATTGAGCTTTACGTTTTTCAATGCCCCCTCCCTGCCTCTCCATTCCACTTCAACCATCTCCCAAGGTCCCCATGCTCCAAATTTACTAAGGAGATCTTGTCTTTTTCTACTTCCCATGTAGATTAGATCTATGTAAGTCTCTCTTAGTGTTGTCATTGTTGTCTAAGTTCTCTGGGATTGTGATTTGTAGGCTGGTTTTCTTTGCTTTGTGTTTAAAAACCACTTATGAGTGATTACATGTGATAATTGTCTTTCAGAGTCTGGGTTACCTCACTCAAAATGATGTTTTTGAGCTCCATCCTTTTGCCTGCAAAACTTCAAGATGTCATTATTTTGTGCTGTGTAGTACTCCATTGTGTAAACGTACCATATTTTCTTATCCATTCTTTGGTCGAAGGGCATGTAGGTTGTTTCCAGGTTCTGGCTATGACAAACAATGCTGCTATGAACATAGTTAAGCACATGTCCTTGTGGCACGATTGAGCATCCTTTGAATATATACCCAAAAGTGGTATTACTAGGTCTTGAGGAAGGTTGTTTCTCAATTTTCTAAGAAAACAACACACTGACATCAACATTTCTCATACCTTTTAAATCTTTTCTATACTGACAGGGAATAAGGTGAAATCTTAAATATTTTTAAATTACATTTTCCTTTTACCTGGGAATGGTGAGACTAAAATAAAATAAAATATTTCTCAGCCATTGGCATTTCAGTTTTTGAGAACTTGTCATTTGGCTACATGTAAAAAATTGTCATTTTCTCTTCATTTAATTTTCTGAGTTATTTGCATATAATACTAATGTTTCGTTAGATGTATAAATAGTAATTTTTCCACTTCTGTAAGTTACTTTCCCTTTAATGGTGGTGCCCTTTGTTATACAAAAGCATTTTAGTTTCATGAGTACCACTTAATAATTGTTGATCTTAATACCTGATCTATCAGGTTTGTCTACAGGGAGTCCTTTTTACATGCCAATGAATTAAAACATGTTTCCTACATTTTCCACTATCAGTTTCAGAATCTAAAGTTAACATCCTTTATGCCTTTAGAGTTGAGGTCTATGCACTATGAAAATGAAGCATCCACATTCATTTTTCTACCTGCAAGTACCTGTTGCAAGACCCAACCATCAAATGATAAAGTACTATCAATATAAAAGTAAGAAGTCAAAAATCCTTACTTCAAATGTTAGTTCTATACATAGAAGTCCTAAAGGCTATTCCAAAAAACTTATTTGTTGATAAAAATGTTGAACCAAATAGCAATATCCAAAATTAATGCACAATAATCAACAGTGTCCAAAATATAAATGAAAAACATTCTAAAAATTAAAACATTAAAATGATGCCATTCAATAGCCATGAAAATATCTTGGAATATATTTAATCAAGGACGTAAAAGACTTACATGAAAAAAAGCTTTAAGACTTTGAAGAAGGAAACTGAAGAAGACAACAGAAGATTAATGCCCTTCCATAGGCATGGATTAGTATTAACAATATTTTGAAAATGGACATCTAGTAAGAGCAATTAATTTATTCATTGTAATTACACTAAAAGTTCCAATAAATGCTTCACAAGAATTGGAAAACTAGTCTCAAAATTTATATAGGGATATAAAAATTCCAACATAGCCAAAGAATTTAAATAATAAAATCTGCTTGGGGTATCACCATCCAAGATTTCAATACTTATAATAATAGAATAGTGTGGTAATACCATAAAACACATTGCTCAATGAAATACAACTGAGTACTACCCCCATACAAGTGTACGCTCTTTCAGTTACCAAATCTTTTAAAAGGAGGCTAGTAGTACACATCGGAAAGAAGGTGATATCTGCAACAAATCCCACTAGTCTAAATTAAACTTCTAGATTTTTAAGATAACTGTTTATTTTGTTGAAGTGTTAATATACTAAAACAAAAAAATTAAAGGCAAAATTACTTTAAATGAGTTGACAAAAATTATAGAGGCAAAATAAATGCAAATAAAAAATCAAACTCAGAAGATAAAACAAAACCATACCTTAGAAAATATGCAAGAACATATTGTATATTTTCTAAATATACTATGAAAGAAGATATAAGATTTTGGTGCATATTTTGTTTTCTTAAATACACTAATGCATATGAATACTATATCACAAAATTTAGATGTGAGAAAGTATTTTGAACAAGTCGTAAAAGAGTGAGCTAAAAGATACTGGACATAAGGGAGAAATAGTAGTTAACAGACAAGGAAAGAACATGGAGAAAAAGAATATCTTTTGTCATGAATGTGAAGTTGTTCTCATGCATTCTCCATACATACATCTGACAGAATAACATACCCTATGAATAAATGAAGTATAAATATCAGATATAAATGAGATGGATGGTGGAGAACATTGTCTAAAGGAAATAAGAAAGGGTGGACTTCAACCCAGTGGTAGAGTGCTTATTTTGCTTTATATGTAAGTCTGCCTGAAGCCCTAAAGTGATAAAACTTCATACACAAATAGAGTATATCTTAAATTGTTTTATATTGGAAATATTCAAACTAAAAGTAAGTAAAAGGTAGAAGACAATTGCTATGGTTTTATAATTTTAAATTAATGGTAACAAAATTCTTAAAAACAACTGAAATCTTACAACCAGCTTTTCTCTACTCACCCAAGCTTTTGTCTATTTTGTTCCTTTCCATTCCTCATAGAGATTACACAGCCCTTGTACTTAAAGAAATCTGTCAATTTCATTACTTGCTTTTTATAGCTAATTGCATAGGTCACAAATTCTTTATTGCTTTGGCTTCTTACATTCTATGGTAGATTTGGCTTGATTAGGTCTATGTTTTTTATTAATTTGCTCTAACTTATTTTTTTTTCTGTTTGCTATTTATTTGGGTTCATTTAGTTTTGTGGTACCTGCATTTTTAAAGTGCTGGATTACCACCATAGCACCGATCTATATTTTGGCCTCAAGATTAGAAATTATGGATTCAGAATTTTAAGTATAAAAATGTAAAGTTCAATAGATAAAATATTGTAATAACTATATTGCATATCATGTAAAAATCCTTTACTTGATTATATTGTGTTTCTCTCACAATATATATTTATATATATAAATTGGTTTTGTGTATCTTGAACTCACCTACCTTGTATTAGGAGCACTTTACTATATATTACAATGAGGATTGCCGTGGGACAATGGTCTGTACCTTGTCACATGTGTTTTAATGAAACAGGCAGGCAGGAAGTAGAGGTGGGGCAATGAGAACAATAGAATTCTGGGAAGAGAAAAGATGCAGTCTGGAATCATCACCCAGATGCAGAAGAAGCAAGGTGAGAATGCTACACTGATAAAGGTACCAAGCCACGAGACTAACACAGACAAGAATTATGGGTTAATATGTCAGATATAAGAGTTAATAAGAAACCTGAGCTAACAGAACTACCAGTTTATAATTAATGTAGACCTCTGTGTGTTACTTTAGGACGGTGGGACCAGGCAGGACAGAAATCTCTGTCAACAGAAGATTGTGGTCTCTTTCTGCTTAATCTGAATTTTAATAGGTAACAATTTACTTAAGTTTTAGTCATAAATTTTGAAAATTATTTTGTAACAAATGCTTAAGATTTTGTCATATACAGTTCTCCATGGTGGTAATTTATCTCTAATTATTCAGTATAAAATTGATGATATTAACTGAACCAGTAATCTAAAGAAGAAGAAGGTGAAAGATTACAATGAAGTAAAGGAGTTATATATCTACTTGGATGAAGCTTTTTTCTTTCCTTACTTTTTTTTTCATTTGACATACTAACTCCAGTAACCCTTTTCTGCCCTTCTTTTGCCCTGCTCCTTCCTATCCCACCCCTGCATCTACTGCCCAGAGAGGGTAAAGCCTTCCTTGGGGATTCAACAATGTCTGACATATCAAGCTAATGCAAAACCAAGCCCCTCCTCCATATCAAGGATAAACAAGGTATCCCATCATAGGGGATGGGCTCCTAAAAGTAAATACATGCAACCAGAATAAGTCCACGTACCACTGCCAGCAGTCTCCTGTAGCACAAATTCTAATTGGTCTTAAAAATAAAAGCTGACCAGGAAATCCCAGCACTCGGGACGCCGAGGCAGGTAGATCTCTGTGAGTTCAAGGTCAGCCTTGTCTACAAGAGCTAGTTTCAGGAAACTCTCCAAAGCTACAGAGAAACCCTGTCTCAAAAAAAAAAAAGGTAAAAAATAATGAACAGATATTAGGGGGTGAAAGCTGAAAGACCAGAGAAGCAGTGCAGTCAGCCACTAAAGAGATATTTTATCTGTGTATTCTGACTGCTTCAGACTGCAGTTCAGATTGCAGCTTCTGAATGCAATGAGCTCTTCTTTCCTTCCACCTTTTACTCCTCTCTCTACCCAGCCATATCACTCCTGTCTCCATTTCCCTAGTGCTGGGATTAAAGGTGTGGACCAACATCACATGGCTCTGTTTCTTTTCAACACTGGCTCTTGAACTAACTAAGCCTAGGCTGGCCTTGATCTAACAGAGATTTCTCTGTCTTTGTCTCATGAGTCCTGGGACTAAAGGTGTGTGTCTGGCCTAGGTGGCTTAGCTCTGTGCTCTCATATTCAGGCAAGTTTTATTTGGTAGAACACAAACAAAATATCACTATACAGATGATTTATTTTTCCTTCATTTTTGTCTGTGCACCACTTGCATGTCTGGTGCCCATCATGGAAACCAGAAGATAATGATGGAGCCTCTAGAGCTGGCGTTTTCTGGTACTTTGATTTGGTTTCTTGAGTTGTTTATATATTCTGGAGAACAGCTTTCTGCCAGCTGAACAGAGGGACCCATTATAGGGTTAGGGAGAAATCTGGTGCTAGGGAAGTTCCAAGGAATCGACAAGGATCACTCCAGCTAAGATTACTAGCAATAGTGGAGAGAGTGCCTGAACTGGTCTTCCCGTATAACCAGATTGGTGGATGAAGCTAATTACACATAGCACATGTGGTGAATGGTATCTCATCAATAACTGGTCAGATAGATCAAAATCTATGCTGGACTCATGCACAAATATTTATGGACACATTTCTGTCCATGTTCTCTTTATGGACATGTAGCACAAAGCTAACAGCAGAGAAGTCAGGTAAATTGTTTGTATTAATAACATAAGAATCTTCTTTCTCCCTGATGTTCATACTTCCTAAATAAAATATAAATGTAAGCAATCTGAAGAGTAGGAAACTATCGAGAAAGCTAAAAAGAATTTGCAAAACATCAGGCGTGACTCTCAAGTCATTGATTTAATCTTATCCTTAAAATGATTTGAAGAAAAAGGAGACTGATTATTTAAGCCAGAGACGAACAAGTTTTCTGATTCTCCCAGCTGAATGTAATCATCCACTTCACCAACTGCTACAGCTCTCCATGAAGTTTCCACCTAACTGCTGGAAAAGCATTTCAAACACAATAATCCTCACAGCTAGGGAGGTAAACATTCCAGGTGCCAGAAACAATTTACTTATCCTATAATCTGCCATCTCTCACAAATATTTGGAAGTTCAGGCATTTCCATCTTTACATGGATAATCCTAGGACATTATGAGAAAATTTTTACCTGATTTTGTCTTCCAGTTTCACCCACTCTAGGAATCTGGCAACTCTGTCAGCACATTAAACTCTAAAATATGTGTACTACAGGCACTATACACTTTTGAGAGGTTACAGATAGAACTCAGTAGTAGATCACTTGCAGATCAACACACAGACTGGGGGATTTTTTTTTATTTTTTTAAATTTTTAAAAAATATTTATTTATTTATTATGTATACAATATTCTGTCTGTGTGTATTTCTGAAGGCCAGAAGAGGGCACCAGACTTCATTACAGATGGTTGTGAGCTACCATGTGGTTGCTGGGAATTGAACTCAGGAGCTTTGGAAGAACAGGCAATGCTCTTAACCGCTGAGCCATCTCTCCAGCCCCGGGTTGGGAGGGATGTTTTTTAACAACACAATGACATGGTAAAAATTTTCAAACACTAACTCTTTTATCCTAAAAGACTGAACATAATTTTTCTATGTCAAGGAAAATATTCAAGTACAAGACATTTTTAAATGATCAAGTATGAATTGAAAACTGCTGCTCTCAGCAAATCCAATTCCAGAGATGTTTTGAGAGTATGGGCTTATTAAAAGACAATCATAATGTCTACGAATTTGTGTGCATATATGTGTATGTGTATGTGTGTGTGTTTTTATATCATGTAGTATTTTGGATACTAGTATGATTGAAGTAACTATTGATAATAAATCTATATGGCCCTGATAACAGAAAATACTTGCTGTTGCTTTATGTAATTTTTGGCAGTGTTCAAATTTTGTAAGACTTATGATGAGACTATTATAAACTTGTACACAGCAATACTTTAAATATGCAAAGTCTTGAGGCTTTATGACAAATTTATTAGAAATTGAAAGAAGATTATCCAGAATTGCCCACAGACCCTGAGCGGCTGCCTGGAGGGTAAAAATGGTAGTGAGAGGCAAAAAACCATTTCATTTAGGCTGGCACAGAGTTGAGATATGAGGAGGATAAGAAATAACTTGGAGGGGAGAGAGGCTATAAAAAGAATAAGGAAATCCCAGATATTGGGGAAACTCAATGTATTGTGGAAAGCATCTTTGAAAAAAAAGGAGAGAAAGAAGAAAAGAGAAGTTCAGAAAATCAGGCAAAATTATGAAGTTATATGGCAATGGTTTAGTAAGTTACTGCCCTAAGGGGTATGGATTCTGGGAAGGACAAGTACAGTATCTTGTTAAGGATGGTCTCTTGCTTGGAGTTATAAAGCAATGAAAGGAGAATGTTAGGTCTCCAGCAAACAAGTATTTTGAAAGGAAATTGCTTGTGTAAGAAGCCGAGTTATGCTTAAATATATAAAATTAAAATATCAAATAATAGGCTTAAAATTTTAAGTTTAAATTTGAAATTTGTAATGACTGCTGAAATAGCCTATTAAGAGGAAATGTTTGGTTTTCTTTAGTGTTAACACTTTCAGTCAAAGTTGGTTTTAGTGTTTGTGATTACTGTGGTATGAAATTACATCATTGTGGGAAACATATATATAAGGTGTTCACCTTACACAGCCATGAAACACAGAGAAGGAAAAAATAAACAACAGTGATATAATATCATTTGAGTACATTCAACTTCTAGCCTTATTTACTCCATTTTATTGTGTCCACTCTTTTCCAATAGTGCCAATTTGGGCTTTTGACAATTAACATATTGACTTTTATGAACTACTTCAGATAAAATTTCTGAGTTAGTCAGGTTTCTTTTACTAATCGAATACCTGTGATAATCAGCTTATATGAGACAATATTTATTTGGCTCAAAGCTTTAGAAGATTCAATTCATGGTTGGTTGTCCCAGTTACCTTGGGGATTCTGATGTGGAAATATGTGATTGTGAGGAAGCACAGCAATATATTTGTTCCATGGACAGGGTATAAACAGATAAGAGAGATGTGCTTGATTCCCACTCTTCCTTATGAGCACATATCCTACAGACATGACAACTCTCATTGTTCCTTGTCTATTAAAATTTCTACCACTTCTCATGATGCCAAGGTAAATACTTAGCAGCTTTTAACACATAGCATGTAAGGGGCATTCCAAATCCAAACTATAGTATTTAAACTCTGCCCCCGCAAAGGCTTACTTCCTTCTCTAAGAACATATATTTATTTCTAGGCCAATCTCTTGAGTAGCTAAGCCTTACTATTTTAGTGTTGTCCAAAATACCAAATACAAAGTAAACTCTGGTGTTCAGGGCAAACTCTCAGATGTGAGCCCCAAAGAGGTCAAAACTACACATTACATATTTGCAATATAAAATTGTAAGAAAAGCAAAAGTCATTCATAGACATTCAAACAGAGAAAACATGTAAACAAGGAGGGATTCAACTTTGGAAAATAGAAAGCCACAAAATACATCATTGTTGCTAAATACACAGTGAGAGAGTGTGTTCCAAAGATTCTAGGTAGCAGGCCCTGGGAATTTCCTCATTTAAATTTATATGGAGTTCTGTTTTGTGATAGTTTTACTGAAATAGAAATCCAACCCCTTACACAATCTATTTTCTTCCTCTAGCAACTCCCGCTGACCATTTTTTGAACCTCTCCCATGTCCCCGCTCTCAAGTTATTATCCTCTTACTTAGATATTTTTGCTACGTGAAAGACATATAGATACATAGGTACACAGGTATAAAGACGGATATAGAAATAGGCATATGTGGATGAACAAATATATGGAAATATAACCTACTGAGCTCATTTTTGTTCGTGTGTATGTAGTTTCCAAAATAACGACTCTGCATTTGACAAGTGATTAAAGGGCTCATCCCTGGGAAAAGTCTCACTCTCCTTTTCCCAAAGGTCAACAGATACTCACAGTTCTTTGTCTACTGATGGGACTCCAGGACATTTTCCTCATTCTCAATTAACAGCTTTATTGATACTGTTGTTTTACCAATCTTGTTTATTTAGTCATTTATAAGACAGACTGTATCACAGATGATGCCTGTATTTTGGCTCTTAGTCTATTTCTGACACCCTCTTTCTTTCTGTTCTCTGAGCCAGAGATGCAGGTACGTGGTCTAGATGCATTCTTGAACACTGGGCTCCCCAAGACGTTTTGGTCAATGAATTGGGTCTATTTGTGGTTTTCTGTAATTGTCTCCATTTGCTGTAAAGGGAAGCTTCTTTGATAAACTTTAGGACCTACCAGTGTGTATAAGGCCAAAATTTATAATTTATCTACAAATTATGCTCATCTAGCAAAGTTGGATATTCGTTTCTAATGTCCTTGACCTTGCTGGCCTTTGGGAAACCGGTTAGAGTTTTATTATCAATAATGATTTCTTCTGAGTGAACATTACATCCAGTTAGATAGCTTTTGGTTACCACTGACATATGTGTGCCGCTTAGTGCATCCTTATAGATATCTTGCCATGCTGGTAATTATGGTTTTATAGACATCTCAAATGGATAAAATGTTAAACTGCTTCCTTTGCTTGATAGATTGTATACTATTTTCTAGAGCCATTGAAGCTAGATAACAAGAGGGAAACATTCAGGTCAGCTCCAGCATGAATACTCTGAGTTGCACATCATAGGTGTACAACACTTTCAGTGGCCAGCTATCTAATCTTCCAGTGACAGCTCATCCTTATCCATGGCATCTTTTTGTTTTTACTTTGGCTTTTCTCTCATTTCCTTGTATTGCTCTTAAAAGGCATTGTCTCTGCATAAGGTATTATCTCCCAAGAGTTCTCTTGAAATTATCAGAACATATACAAACCCTTATAAACTAAGCCACGTTTCAAAGCTAGGAACCACAGGACAGTGCCAAAGTTTTCCATTGGCATGAGTCATAGTTAAATGTACTGAACTAAAACATCAATAGCCTCAGAGTACCTTCCGGTATTAGATATACCTGGGTGACTAAGATGGCCCTGATTCCACTTCTTAAAAGAATTTGCCTTAAAAATTCTTTTAACTGTGTTTGCATGGATATATCTATGAGTCAGTCTTGTTGACACACAAGGTTATCTACCACTCTTATGGTCTTAAAAAGGAGAGTGTATTTTTCTTAATTGTCTTACCATATCTGTCTAGTTATGCTTCCCACACATTGAATGAACACTTGCCAGACATTTTGGCCAGGGAAAGATTTCTCACCACTGTCATTTAATGGAGTCTGAGACAGAATGCCTAGTTTTGTTGCTGTTCGTTTTTCTGAAATACATGCAAATTATACACAAACATGTGCAAACTGAAATTTATTTTATTCTTGATTGCAGGGGACTCTCCATAAGACCACATACTCAGGCTTAAAGAAGTAAAGAGTAGAATGGACTTTGAGGTATTTTTGTCTACATTTTAGATGACTTTTACTTTGTTGGCTTGGTAAAGGAGACTTCAACATAGTGATAAAATGATAACATGATTATCCAAGTTAATGATTCCAGGGGTCAGAGAACAATAATTTATGATGGGTTGCTCATGTGTCATAGTAAGTTAATAGTCTGCAATTAATCATTTAGTTTCAAGTAAAGACCTGAGGCATCCTACAGCATACTAAGATATCGTTCTCAGAAGGAGCAGGCTTCTCTGTAGATAATGGCAAGGTCCTGCTTAAAAATTCTAAAGGAGTGTACAATTATCTATCTGTGGAAATTTGCCACAGGTGACAAGACGCTTCCCTATCTGCCATTGGTATTTCAACTGTCATTGGTCCAAATAAATACATTCAAATGAGGATATGAAGTGAAAGAAAAAAAAGAAATAAAAGGAGGATATGACTGTTCCTAACTATGGTGGAGTATGTTTATTGCATATATGAGGGAGACCATGGCGACAGGCATTTGGAAGGGTCCAGAGTAAACATGACCAGTGACTGAGCCAGGCCATGTGATGAAACCAGTGAGAAGAGAGGAACCAGGAGCGTTGACCAACAGGGCAAGAGGACAAAAGGCAAAGAACTACCTGGGTGGACAAAATGGCTGGATTATATACGGAAGAGGACCTGTGAAGGTCAGCCCAGTTCCTGGGCTGTAGAGTTCAGGAAAGAGTACAAGGAATGCCAGTCAGGGTACCTAATAACTGAAAGATACTGGGAGAAATTGGCAGTAGAGCCCTCTTCGTTGTGTTAATGGGCCTGTCAGCCATTTGTCCCATGTTTGAGACCTAATGTTTTCTACATTGTCTGCCTAATCTAGTCACTGTAGACAGTATGCCAATTGCTAGAAATGGGAGAAGTCGGTTGCCACAATTTATTTTTAGTCTCAGAAAGGCATACCTCACTCCTCAAAACAAACACAGTTTTCACTAAGGAAGAAGGTTTCTGATTTTTTTTAAATTGTCAATATCATTTCCCATTTTGTGGTATGGAAATATCATAGAAATTAAGTAACTATTGATTTTTACTTTATGGTCCAATATACTGAATATCATCAGTGTACCATGTTAACATGAAAACTTAGCCAAGGGAAAGATTAGCAAGTCCACCTATATTGTGACATAAGACCAGATACTTAAATTTCTATAAAGCAACAGACGAAAGAATTTTTAGCTTTGCCAACTAAAAGAAACTGCTTATAGTTGTTTATTGCCTATTTTTAAAAAAAAAAAAACATTTATATGTTCAGTTACTTTATCCTTTGAGCATAGTGTGCACATGGCTTCCCGGTGTGGATAAGAAGAAACTCAGGAATCCAAAGGGAGTGGATGGCTGCTTTAAATAATGCTTGTTTTCAGGCCCTGGCAGGGTGTCTGCCCACATGAGCTAACATACATAAGACGACTTTAGTAGTAGGTTTCTAAAGATCAAGCCGGGCAAAGTCCCCAAATAAGGGCTTATGGCGTCTCAGACATAGCTAAGGAGATAATGGCAGTGGGAATTTCATATTTATCTAATTTTCAGAAAAAAATATAATCTGGTAGCCAAAGTTATAACTCTAGCAATGTCAGATTATAGCAGTTGTTGTATTCTCCATTGTGGTGGTATACACTCCAACCCACCAGGATAGAATGACTATCTTTGCATTTAGTTTTCACAATTCATTGGCTAAACCTCTATGTGTGATATAGCTTCAAGGAAAAGAACTAATACAACATATCAAGAAGCCAGAGACTTCCTGACAAATTTATGTTCTATTTAATAATAATCTCCCAGCAGGGTTATTCTTTCTAAGATTTTAATTTTTCTAAGACTTTGGATCTGTTTGTATGTGTTAAAGCAATGTATGGCTCACACTTTCAAATCCCTCACTGTGGGTCTTGATTTGACCCATGTTTCAGCCAATATACCAAATGTCCTACTTTCTCATGCTGAAAAAGTAACAGAGTTATCCTATTTTTTAACTTAATTCAGTAGATTTAACGAGGTCTCTCTTACTGATTAATTTCTCCATCAGTCAAACATTGTCCTGATTTTCTATTTGCTTGACAAAAACTATAGTTATCAGAAAGGAGGGAGCCTCAATTAACAAAATTCATCTATAAAATCAGGTTTGCAGGCAAGCTTGTTGGGCATTTTCTTATTTAGTGATGGAGGGGGGGGTTCCACCTATTGGGGGTGGGGCCACACCTAGGTTGCTGCTAATTCTGTCTTCTCTCTGTGTAGTTATTTATTTCATTGTTTTATTCTTCTTGTCTAATATACTATATCATGGATCATATTTTATATTTCACTTTTAGAGGTATGATTGGACTTGATTTATTTCTAACACTAAAAGAAAATCAAAAGGAAAAGATTGCTCAGAAAAAAATGCCTGATGCCAATTCTTACTCTATAAACCCAGGCCCCAGAACTCACAAATTCAAAAAAGAGAAGGCAAACTCAACACATGTATCATGGGGTGTGTTTTATAAGAAGTCACTATTATACCTGATGCAGTATAAGGTTAATCTCTTCAGTTGTAGGCGATAGGAGCACTTCTCTAGTGGACTACTCATGTAGAAGTCCACTTACATTTGGGTGGGTCATTTCCAATGACAATATGGAAACCTTTTCAACTGGCTGAGTCATTAGGATTCAGAAGTTCATTTTTCCTAATTTCATCAGGTTATTCATACATGTTTACATTTTACATTAGGTTAACTCATTTCATTCCGACTAAGTGTCTCTATTTTAATAATAGATACGCTATAAGTCTGGTAACTCAAATTGCATTGTAATTCCACCATTTTCACACACGCAGGAAAAAACTGTGCTTGATTTTGATCAATTGCTTGTGCTACAGGAAATATGGGCCTTCTTCAGGTCATTCTTAAATGCCTTTAGGTCATTTATATAGCACTTAAGATAGTAATTTCAATCAATAAACTCATTTTTTTCTTTCATCACTTTGTCCAATAACATTAATAAGAGACATTCAACATCTTTATGTTGTTCATATTCCAAAAATACTTGAAAGTATATACAGCGTCACACAGCTTCTTGCTTCCTGTAAGTGGCTAATTTGAAGCATCAAAAGGAAAATTTTATATAACTCTACTGCCAAGCTTCTCTATGGACTTTGGTGTTCTCTTTACCCAAATAGCTCGGGTAATGGAGCTATTAGAATCTTTAAACTTCATCAGGATAGAGAGCTAATTCTAGAAATCCCAAAACCAAAGTAAATAACTCTTTCAAATGTCTGTTTCTCCCAAATTACTGTTTATACCAGAATTTCAATTAATTTAGTTTTCAGAAGAAAACAGAAATTGAAGACTTAGAACAAATATATATGTATATACAAATAGATGAGTATATACCTCTTTTATATATTCTGCTTTTAAAGTAAAATGAGTCCAGATATGAATATAGAAAACTGAATTGCAAACTCAAAGGTCACTATCAACAAGTGCATTCTTCCTAAATCTGTCTTTTTACTCAGTTTATTCTTTTCGACTGCTTGTCTAAGTCCCTCCCAGCTTAGGAAATAAATTGAGCTCTAGTCATATTTCCAATGTATATATTAATATCATATAGACACACCCAAAGAATAACTTGCATACAAGTATTTTAGCATCAAATGACAGAGGGAAGTTAATATATGTTTACATATTCTATACACACACATATATACACATGCACAATAGCAAGTGTGTTTTTGTCCGTAAAAATACACACATTCACGGAAATGAAAGGACTCAAATCCCTGTTATATTTTGTATATATGTGACTTAAATTTACATACAAGCAACAATGATGAAGAAAACTGACAAAGTTATTCATGATTTTGTGATTTTATGTTCATTATTATATACTGTAATTTCATCTGTGTCATAGGTTTTTCTTGATTAAATCACCATGAAGCCATGAAGATCCTGCTGTTACTCTTGTTTCATACTAAGAAGGTAGTCTTGTTAGCATACTAAGTATGCTCTAATAAAAGACGACTCATGTGTTGACATTTCATTTCCTATAACTACACATCTATGGTTTCAGTATTAACGCTGTGGCACTAGCAGTTATTACTTGCAGCCAGATAATATTTTTCTTTGTGGTATATGAAGGCGCTACTTCCAAACTCTGAAGTTAAGAATGGTAGTGATAATATACAAGGTTGCATGCAGATAGATATTTAAAAAGTGGGTCGTGTTACTTTGACCTTTTCTTCTTTGACAGCAAATCAGGCGGACTCATGCCTGACCACTATGGGTACCTGATTTATCAAGTAAGTATAAGACTCCAGGATATCAAATCATGTTACATAGCTTTAGAAAGAATGAAATGTTTTCAATGTGTATCTTTGTTAGGACTTTGGGGAAATATAGCATAAACTAGTCTAGCTTTTAAATATTCAAGAATTTAATCCTGACATAATTAGAGAAAAGGAAAATATGCTTTGTGTGATTTTCCTTCAAACATATAATATTAAAACACAGGGTAAAAAATTAATTCCTGAATAGAGAGTATACAAAGAAAAAACTGTGTGAAGACAAATGTCAGAAAAGGTTGCTCTGACATAGCAACAGACGAGACAGTGGCTCTCTCATTCTGTGGCTAGATATGGAGTGGGCACAGTTTCAGCTTTGTTCAAATCACTGCTTTGTTCTACTTTTTACAACAGATAATGTGTCTCCATGGTTAGAGTCCAGAATCACTAGAAATGCCTGGGCTCTGCTTCAAACCACCTTTTAAATTTCATTGAAAATGCATCATCTATCTCCCTACTCAATAGCAACAACAAAACTGTACATTATGCAACATTTCTCTCTACTGAGTTTTGAAGTTTACTTTAAGTAGCAACTGTTTAAATAGACTTGCAACTACTTTGCATCACTGAATTTCTTTAGAAAATAAGGTTTGATTTTGCAAAATCTATTTTAGTTTGATTGTTGAAAAAACTTTAGTAGTTCTCTCATACACTGCATCCTAACCACAGTTTTCCCTCTCTCCACTACACTGCAACCCCCAACTCAGCTCTCCCAGATCCACTCCCCCTCTGATTAAAAACAAAACAAAATAAAGACAAATCCAATGTCTCAGAGATAACCACCACGTTACCTAGCAACACACAATAAGAATGGGCCCCAAACAAGCCTTCATATCAAAGTTAGACCAGGCAATCCAGTAGGAGAAAAAGGGTCCCAAGTGCAGACAAGAGTCAGACACCCCCACTACTACTGTTAGGAGTCCCACAAGTATATCAGGCTCCACAACCATAGAATATATTCAGAGGACCAAGTTCAGGCCTACACAGAGTGCATAATTGTCATTTCAGTCTCTGTGACCCCTGCTTAGTTGATTCTGTGATTAGATCACTGTGCCCTAGTGGTGTCTCCTACAATCTTTCCTCCTCCTCTTCTGCCTTCTTCCCCTGGTTCCTCCGAGTGTTTGATGGAGGGTCTTTGAATTGGCTGCTATCAGTTGTGAGATGAAACACCTCTAATGACAATTGTGCTAGACACTTATCTATGAGTATAGCATAATTTAATTAGAAATCATTAAATTGATTTCATTTATTTCTAGACATATTCAGATCTATCCTGGGTTTCTGAGCTGTCCTGCCTGTGACTCTGATTCCTGATCTTTCATGCAGTGTCATGCTTGGGATCTCTCTTGTGGTGTAGATCGCAAGTTTGACCAGCCATGATCTGTCCACTCACACAATTTCTGTGCCACCATTTCTGCAGCATGTCTTGCAGACAGGACACCTTGAAAGTCGAAGATGTTGAGGACAAAATGATGCCCTGGTTCCATTGTTAGGAGCCTTGACTGGTTATTGAAAAGAGTCAGCTTCCCCCATTATTAGAAGCTTGTCATAGAGTTACTCTCATAGATTCGAGGGAGTTTCCACCATACTAGATTTCTACATCACCCCCTAACTCCCTCCCCACCAATTCCAATAGTCTCTCCCAATACTTTGAGTCTTGCCATCTCTCCCACTCCCATGTGATAACTCCTGTTCCTATTCCATCTGCCCCCACTCCACCCTCAAAATCTATTCTATTTCATCTTCCCAAAAAGATCTAGGCATCTGCATTTGAGGCCTCCTTGTTACTCAGACTCTCTGGGCCTGTGGGTTGTAGCATGATTATTCTTTACTTGACAGCTAATGTCCACTTATAACTGTGTACACACTTTGTCTTTCTATATCTGGATTACTTCACTCAGGATGATACTTTCTGGTTCCATCCACTTACCATCAAATTTCATACCATTGTTTTTAACAGATGAATAACACTCCGTTGTGTAAATGTCCCACATTTTCTTTTTCCAATCTTCAGGTGAAGGGCATCTGGGTTGTTTCCAGGTTCTGAAATAATAATGTTGCTATGAACACAGTTCAGCAAGTGTCCTTGTGGTATAGTTGAACATCCTTTGGGTAGATGCCCAGGAGTAGTATAGCTGGATCAAGAGGAGGTTTAAGTGCCAATTTTTCCGAAAAACCACCAAACCACCAGCAGCTGTATAAGTTTGCAGTCCCACCAACAATAAAAGTGTATTCCCATTGCTTTACATCCTTGCCAGCATAAGCTTTTTATTGTGATTTTGATCTTAGCCATTCTGACAGGTATAAGATAGAATCACAAAGTCATTTTTATTTGCATTTCCCTGATGGCAAAGTTTGTTGAACTTTTCTTTAAGTATTTGTCTGTCATTTGAGATACTTCTGGTGAAAATTCTCTGTTTAGGTCTGTACCCCATTTTTAAGTTGGATATTTGGTTTCTTCATGTCTAGTTTCTTGATTTCTTGATATATTTTAGAAATCAGCCATCTCTCAGATATGAGGTTGGTGAAAATCTTTTCCCATTCTACAGGCTGCTGTTTTTTCTAAGTGACAGTTTCCTCTGCCTTACAGAAAGTTTTCAGGTTCTTGATGAAAGAAGCTGGATGGGGATTTAATTGTTGATCCTAGTGCCTGTGTGATTCGTGTTCTCTTCAGGATCTTGTCTCTTGTGTCAATGCTTTCAAGAACATTCCTTACTTTCTCTATCAGGTTCAATGTATCTGGATTTATGTCGAGGTCTTAGATCCACTTGGACTTGAGTTTTGTGCAGGTTGATAGATCTACAGCTATCACCATACCTGATTTCAAGCTATACTACAAAGCTATAGTAATAAGAACTGCATAGTAGTAACAAAGTAAAACATAGAGTTGAATCAATGGAATCAAACTGAAGAGTCAGAGGTATATCCACATACGTTTGTTAACCTGATTTTTTTTAATAAGAATCCAGAAATACACAATGGAATAAAGAAAACATCCTAAGTGAATGCAGCAGGTCTAATTGAATGTCAGCATGTCACAGAATGAAAATAAAATTTATAATATTACAATTAAAATATTTTCCTCTCATTTTATCTAATACAGATAGAAGAAATATATACATTTATAGGAAGCAATTTTAGTATTTTTAACCATAAATTTGCAAGTGAATATCTTATTTCTAGTATATGTGTGTGTCCTCTTGAGTTACTTCATTTCTTTACTATATCCTTTATTGGATTTGTATCCTATACTTTCACAATTTATTAAATCAATTTAAAAGGTAAGGTAATCAAACATGCATCTTTCAATTATATGCTTATGATTTTATATGTTTCATTATTTTTAGTTCAAATAGCATATTCCATGTAAACTAAAGTTATTACCATTCCCTTAGAGCTGATGATGTGTTATTTTTGTATAGATTTTATTTTTCTTCTCTGGTTATAATCTAGATGGAAGAATAACTAAGATATTAATATTATACAGGACTTATATTTATCAATTTCTTTCATAATACAGACTTTTAAAATACTATTTCAAATATTGCATAGATTAAACCCATTGAGAAATTTGGTGAAAATGTTTCAACTCATGAAAAATTTTAAAGAGCAAATAAGCTTTCATTAGAGCGAGGATAAAAATATGTATATATGTGTTCATATGCCTTTATGCAAACTAGTTTTATGTTAAATCTACAATTCTTTTCTGAAGAAAAACACTGAAAGTAAATGATTTTGTAAATATACAAACTGTGAGACTTCAAAATAATTCATGAGTAAGTTACACAGTCATTGGTATTCAAAATATGAGGTGAACTCATGATACCTGAAAGGCGCTCACTTAGTTACAGAATAAGGAATGGGATGAAACTTTAATTTACATAGGAAATAAAGACATGCTTCAGGCAGCAATGGTGGAAATTCAGATGCTTTCAGAGATGATTGTGACGGAAATGGCAGCCCTCATGAGAAGTTGAAATGTGAGAGAGCAGAATGACGAGCTGGATGAATGATGAGGCTATGGAAATCTCATCATGAGCAACTAAGTAACCTAAACAGAGATATGACCAGGTACCCTTATTATTTCAGGTATCTCTTTCTCACAGTATGAATAATCAGATATATTCATGACACACATGCATAGTGATAAATTATGGAAAAGTTTATTCTAAAAACTGAGACGTACTATGGAAAAAGGGAAACACAACACCTCTGTTATTTTGATCAGGATGTGAAGTTCCCATATTTTGTGAACAAAAAAGTTCACCAAACAAACAAAGCAAAGAGAACAGCAATGAAATTTTGAATACCAAGACAAAGAATAAAAGCAGAATAAGGTATAGCCTTATCTAAGTTAAGAAAAATGGAGTTAAACATGGTGGCACATGCCTATAAACCCAGCACTTTGACTGGAAGGTTAAGAAGTTCAGGAGTTCAAAGTCAGCCTCAGCTACAGAGACTTGGAGAACAGTCTTATATAGAG
>PVIU01027123.1:0-20945 GCA_004026605.1 Ondatra zibethicus | reverse complement strand
ACCATTTCCCAACCCTTTACTCTGAGATAATGTCTGTCTTTGTGGTTGAGGTGTGTTTCTTGTAAACAGCAGAATGTTGGATCCAGTTTTTGTATCCATTCTCTTAACCTGTGTCTTTTTTATAGGTGAATTGATTCCATTGATATTAAGTGATATTAATGACCAGTGGTTGTTAACACTGGTTTTTTGTTTTTTTTATTTTTTTTTTTTGTTGGTAGTGTTTGTGTGTTTCCCTTCTTTGAGTTGTGCTGGCGGAGGGTTGTTAGATGTCTGTGCTACTCTGGGTGTTGTTGGCTTCCTTGGTTTGTGTTTTCCCTTCTAGAAATTTCTGTAAGGCTGGGTTTGTGGCTACGTATGGTTTAAATCTATTTTTGTTCTGGAATATTTTGTTTTCTCCATCGATGGTGAATACAAGCTTTGCTGGGTATAGTAGTGTGTGCTTGCATCCGTGGTCTCTTAGTGTCTGCAGCACATCTATCCAAGACCTTCTGGCTTTCATGGTTTCCAATGAGATGTCAGGTGTAATTCTGATAGGTTTACCTTTATATGTTACTTGTCCTTTTTCCTTTGCAGCTCTTAATATTCTGTCTTTATTCTGTATGTTTGGTGTTTTGATTATTATATGGCGAGGGGAAGTTTTTTTTTTTTTTGATCCAGTCTATTTGGTGTTCAGTATGCTTCTTGTACCTTCATAAGAATATCCTTCTTTAGGTTAGGAAAGTTTTCTTCTATAATTTTGTTTAATATGTTTTCTGGGCCTTTGAGCTGTAATTCTTCTCCTTCTTCTATCCCTATTATTCTTAGGTTTGGTCTTTTCATGGTGTCCCAGATTTCCTGGATGTTTTGTGTTAAGAATTTGTTGGATTTGTTGTTATCTTTATTCAATGAGTTTATTTCCTCTATAGTATCTTCAGCGTCTGAGATTCTTTCTTCTATCTCTTGTATTCTGTTGGTTATACTTGTCTCCATAGTTCCTGTTCGTTTACCCAGATTTTCCATTTCCAGAGTACCTCATTTTGTGTTTTCTTTATTACCTCTATTTTAATTTTCAAGTCTTGAACGGTTTCCTTCACCTGTTTAATCACTTTTTCTTCGTTTTCTTGTGTTTCCTTGAGGGATTTATTAATTTCTTCCAGCTTTTTGTTTGTCTTCTCCTCCATTTCTTTAAGGGAGTTTTTCACTTCCTCTTTAAAAGTCTCCATTATTTTCATTAAGTAACGTTTAAAGTCGTTTTCTTCTACTTCTTCTGGAATAGGGTGTTCAAGTCTTCTTGTTGCTTGCTCACTGGATTCTGGTATTGTCATGATGCTTTTGATGTTGTTGGAGTAATTATTGCATTGGCGCCTACCCATCTCTTCCTTCAAATACAGCCAGGAGAGTCTTGGCGTCTTGATCCAGTCTTTTATGTGAGTGACAGTGTACTTGGAGAATTTTCTTGGTCTGTCCTCTCTTAGGGCCTCAAAGTACTGGATCCAGTTGTGCTTGGGGATCCCTCTGGATCGCTGATCTCAGCATTGGGACAGGGACTTCTGGTGGGCCAAGGACCCTGCAGAGGACAGGGCGAACTTTCGGGGGGGGCAGGGTCATGTGGAACAAAGAGACCCCATGCAGCAGGGGCTTGTGGTGGCCATACTCCCTTGTGGGGACCTTCCGGCAGGGCACACACACACTGACCTCTTTGGATTGCTGATCTCAGCACAGGAAGAGGGACTCCTGGTTGAACCCTGCAGAGGAAAGGGTGAACTCGTGGGGGGAGGGCAGGGTTTGATTAATATAATTTCTTGAATTAACAAGTAATTTATCTCTCTTTTCCTCTTTGTTTGCAGAAATATCTATGTCAATAATGTAGTTATGAGAAGAAAGAGTATTGTGTTTAAGCAAGTCATGAAACAATTGGATATGTTTTTTTAAATAAATAAATTTCTTACTAAAAGAAAAACCTCAAGGCTTACATACATGTATACATATCTATAAATCTTATTACCATTAATTGTATTTATCTTCCATACATGTTTTATCATCAAATAAACTGAGTATATAAAGGATTCTTGGAATGTTGTGGATTTTCAAAGCACTGACACCTGGAACAGATGTTGAGAAGCTTCAAGCAAGAGAATTCAACAAATGAGATTCTTTTGCTAAAAAGAAATGTTATTTTAGGTGGAACTGATAGCAAACAATGGCAAATTTAAGAAACCAAACTTCAAGAAAATCAATAACTCTATATGGCCTTTAGTATGAAATCCACAGAGGAATCCATCTACAATCGAAACAGAAAGGAACAATGTATTTTCACCAATAGTTATTCACACACTTGACTGCGTGATTGTTGATGATCATTACCTTTTCCAAAATAAAATCTGTGCTGAATCTTAGAATAACAGTTAGGCAACTAACTTTGCTATCAGGAAAGATGAAAAATCTCTAAAGACCATCTCTTTAATTATATCTATAATTTCATGATGGTATCTTTTCTGAGAATGTAGTTTATGTCTAACACAAAGGAGTTCTTGAAACAAGGAAAGTAAAATTACAGAACAAAACAAAAGTGAACAAAATGTAACAAACTATACAACTTTTTAAGAAGTTCCTTAGGAAAGCATTCAAAGAGATGTGGCAATTAAAGCCATTTCTTTCTCTTGTTTATGTGACAATTGCTTTTAGAAGGAAAGTTCTACATTTTGTCTTGAAGCAATTAAAATTTGGAAAATGACCCAAAATGGGAATATTCTTATATCTTAAAACGATATTTCTTTGCAGAGTCTCATAGCCATCAGAATATAGAAAATAATGTTCAAGCCAAAGGTAAAGAAGTGATCTACACAGAATTGCATAATTACAGATATAGTTTTTAATATTGTATCCATGTATTTTGAAAATTTTCTAAGCATTATCCTGAAGATTGTCACAAGTTACAAACAAAATCTTAAAGAAGGCTAACCCCGTAAAGTTAACACAAATTTAATGAAAGGAGAATTCGAATTTAAACTTGAATTTAGCTTTGTTAAGAGCATATGCTTTTATCCATAATGATAGAACTCGAATGGACAATGCAATAATAAACATCTCTTATTTTCTTCTCTATATTACTACTGACTTATTTAAAGACTTTTAGTTATTTCATTATGAATAACACACACAGTAAATATGTTTATATATGTTGTAACATTCAAGGCTCATAAAAATATATGAAATAACATAAGCCTACAGAATGCAAGGGGAAATGTATCAAATAAGCCCTCTGCCTGTTTGTGAAATAGTTCTACCACTAAGCATGTAAACAGTTGATCTTTGAAAACATTTTGTATGGAAAATATGAGATAATATGCTGCCTTCCTGTAGTTACCTAAGTAATCTACTTGAAGAAACAATGTAACTAGTTTATTAAATATACAAAGCATGATTTTTTCTTATCTATCAAACATTATAAGCACATCTCATTTCTTTCCATTATTTTACACTAAAATGCAAATAAAGTGAAGATAAATCAAATATACTACTCTGACTCTGGGCTTAATATCTTTTTCAAGAATCTTAAGATTTTTCTCTTTTCTTCTATAATATAATTAAAGTATAAGCCTGATCATATCACAGTATTGTGAAAAATTATACTAGTGTATAGGTGCTTTGAACATTTAGTAATAGACTCAGAGTTACAAATAATGCATAGGCATCCCATTATTGAAAGAAATCAAAGTACTGCCTCTTAGTATCATTGAAACAAGAAGAAATCTTAGATTTGAATTCTCTACTTCATCCTTCCTGTGTTTTGCATTCTCTGTCTTTCTGTTGTATGAGTCTGAATCTCTGCCTGCCTGAAAGCTCACCTTTGAATCTATTTCTATGTATCTGTGTCTGTCTGTGTATTTCTGTCTGTGTGAATGTGTCTGTTCATGACAAAGGGTTTTGAAGCATGTTCATTGAGCAGCATATAAAACATTACATAGAAAGTAATAAAGGATACTTTTCAGAAATCTTTAGTAGAATTTTACAAGGTATTATGAATATTCTTGACTATCAACTTGGCTTATGATTCCAGAACAAAATAAGTTTCCATCATGATAGGATAGAATAATATAAGATTCAAAGATGTTAATAGGAGTAGGAAACTGAGGTCTCACTTTTTCAACTGGAAACATAAATCAGAGCATGGAAACATAAATCAGAGAAAGCAAATTGGAATCGGGATGAGGCTATACACTCTTTAAACCCACCCCCAGTAAGATACTTCTAGCAATGATATACTTTCCTATAACCTCAATAAACATTGCAGCCAACAAGGGCCCCAATGTTTAAATATGGGTGTTTATGCAGCCAGTATCATTCAAAACACAACACACCACATTGAAATCACTGTCATACATTAAAAAAAACACGTATACTTTACATAGCATGACTGTGTGTGTTGGATGGGAATCCTGTTGGTCTAATTGGGGCTCATTTCTGCAGCTGTATTCAGTTGAGTCTAGGTTCAACTAGAAAGACTAGATTTAAATTTACATGGTCTTATTTTTTGCAGTATACATCTCTGAGAATGTTATATCTAGTAAAAGCAAGTACCATTGAGAAATATTTTACTCTATATGAACACTGCAAGAGATATACTCATAGAAACATTTTGTAAATTTTATTTATATTATTTATTATTATATTAATAGATTGTTAAACAAGGTAGTTGTCTTAATAACTTTTGCATAGATAGGATCAAAATATTTGGGAAGACAATTTCATACTGGATGTATTTATGTTTACCCACGAATTGAAAATTTTAAGTTAATGATTGTGAGGCCCCATATTCTTGATCTGAGCATCACGGTATCAGGAATATGTAATAGCAGGGTTTTTTTTTTTACCTCATGGTAGACAGCAAGCAGAAGGTAAGGAAACAAGCATTAGACTTCACATTAGAAGGCACAAACCTTAATATCTCATTATATCAAGCTGAGCACCACTTCCTAAAATTTGTGTAACTTCCAGAAATAGAAGCAGCAGCAGATAAAGAATAAATATTGAGAAAAAATGAGCCTATTAGAAATATTTCATATTCAAACCATAACAACTGCAATTAGCAAACAAGTGTGCTTGGGACTTGCCAGGAGGACTTGGGTAAATCAAGTTTGTTGAACAATAGTTCTCAAGTTCTTTATTTATTGAATGTACTGTGGAACAAAGTTTTGTATTTATGACAAGGGTCCTGGTCTGTCTGCTGCTGCTGATTTGTGGACCATACTTTCAGAACTTCTGATGGAGCAAATTATGTTTTGGAGAAAAACTATATTAGAATTTCCTTACTTTGGTGCCCTTGTACCAGTTTAAACAGATGATTTCAAGCGCTTTCCCCCCTAGTGAAAATTCTGCCATTTATTATACCTAGTTTTGTAATAGAAAGGGTATGAAGAAGAACAGGGATATGATAATTAGCAGAAGAGAAAAGAATATTCATATGTGCAAGTACATATGTGTATGTTTTCATAAATATTTGTGTATGAGTTAGCTTAAGAGAAGTGGAGAAGAGGTTCACATCACCTACATTATATTGATTATTAATCCTAACTACTTGGAATATAACCATTTTGTGAATAGATATGAAAATTAATTTACTGAAAGCCCATCCATTGTTTCATGGAAATCCTTCCAAGAACAAAATCAGTATGTTTAAGCAACTTATTCCACTACCTAAACTAAGGCTTGCCTGCTTCTCCCTTTGACTGGCATTGCTCTAAGACAATGATAAAACATGTCATTTTGTTATGTTATTTTTGAACTAATTTTGTCTTTAAAGGTCAGAAAACAAAAGTTGTTTCAAATATCAATATGTTTAAAGTATTTCCTTTTACTTACAGAAGCTTTTACTTTGAAACTTTGGTATCCTCTAAACTCTTTTCTCCTTCATTTCATGAAAAGGATCTCCCCCATCTCTATTTTTTAAATATTATTTTATTTTTTAATGAAGGAAACAAACTACTTCTTTCATTTTACATACCAATCCCAGTTTCCACTCCCCTCCCTCCTCCGGTTCCCTCCACCTTTCCTCCCCACATCACCCCCTTGTACTCCTCAGAGAGGGTAAGGCACATTGCTTTGAGGAAGTTCCAAGGCCTTCCTTATTGTATCTAGGCTGATAGGTATCCATCCAAAGGGAAGGGGTTCCAACAAGCCAATAAAAGCAGTAGGAATAAATCACAGTGCCACTGCCAGTGGCCCCACAGCCTGCCACAGCCATAAAACTATCACCCACATTCAGAAGGTTTAGTTTGGTTCTATGCTGGTTCGTTCCCTGTCCAGCCAGAGTTGGTGAGCTCCCATTAGCTCAGGTAAACTGTTCTCACTTCTCAAATTCTTCAACTGGACTTTGGGAGCTCAGCCTAGTGCTCTACTGTGACTTTCTGCCCCTGTTTCCATCAGTTGCTAGATGAAGGTTCTATGGTGACATTTGGATGGTCATCAGTCTGCAAGGGCAGTTTGGGGACCCTCTCCATTATTGCTTAGGATCTTAGATGAGATTATCCTTGTGGATTTCTGGGAATATCTCTAGTGCCAGATTTCTTGCTAGCCCCATAATGTCTCTGTCAATAAAAATATCTCTTTCCTTGCTCTCCAGCTGTCCTTCCTCCATCTCAACTATCACATTCCCCAAGATCTCCTCCCCCTCCCCTTCTCCCATTCTCTTCCCCTTCCAACCTTGTTTCTCCCCCAACCCTCATGCTCCTAATTTTGTCAGAATATCTTGTCTATTTCCCTTCCCAGGGTATTTATATATGTATATATATATATATATATTTCCTTTAAGGTTAAACTTGTTACTTAGCTTCTCTAGGGTCATGGATAATATAGGCTCTTTCTCGTTTGCTTCATAGGCAGTATGCACTTATGAGTGAATACATGCCATGTTCATATTTCTGGGTCTGGGTTACCTCACTTATGATGTTTTTATTTTCAATTTCCATTCATTTGCATGCAAATTTCAAGATGTCACTGATTTTTACCACTGAGGAGTACTCCATTGTATAATATACCACATTACCTTTATCTGTTCTTCAGAGGAGGGTACATATTTTGTTTCCAGGTTCTGGCTATTACAAATAATCCTGCGATGAACAAAATTGAACAAATGTTCTTGGAGTATGATGGAGCAATCTTTGGGTATATGAACAGAGTGGTATTGCTGGGTCCAGAGGTAGGCTGATTCCCAACTTTCTGAGAAACTGCTGTACTGTTTTCTAGAGTGGTTGTAAATGTTTCCATTTTCACCATCAATGGAGGAGTTTTCCCTTTACTCTGCATCCTCTCCAACATAAGCTATTATAAGTATTTTTGATCTTAACCATTCTGACTGGTGTAAGATGGTATCTCAGAGTTATTTTGATTTGCATTTCCCTGATGGCTAAGGATGTTGTTGAACATTTTCTTAAGTCTCTTTCAGCAATTTGAGATCCTTCTGTTGAAAATTCTGTTCAGATCTGTACCCCATTTTTAATTGTATTATTTGGAATTTTGATGTTTAATTTCTTGAGTTCTTGACATATTCTGGAGTTCAGTCCTTTGTCTTATGTAGGGTTGGTGAAGATTTTTCCACATTCAGGAGGCTACCTTTTTGTTTTATTGATTGTGTCATTTGCCTTACAGAAGTTTCTCAGTGTCAGGATGTCCCATTTATTTATTGTTGCTCTCAGTGTTTGTGCTACTGGTGTTATGTTTAGGAAGTGGTCTCCTGTTCCCATGCATTGAAGGCTACTTCCCACTTTCTCTCTATCAGGTTCAGTGCTGTCAGATTTATATCAAGGTCTTTAATCCATTTGGACTTGAGTTTTGTGATGGTGATATATATGGGTCTATCTGCATTCTTCTACATGTTGACATTCCTATGTCAGCACCATTTGTTGAAGATGCTTCCTTTTTCCATTGTATAAGTTAGCTTCTTTGTCAAAAATCAGGTGTTCATAGGTGTGTGGATTAATACCCAGGTCTTCAATTTGATTCCATTGGTCAACCTGCATGGTTTTATGCCAATACCAAACTGTTTTCAATTACCATAGCTCTATAATAGAGCTTGATATCAGGGATGGTGATGCCTCCAGAAGTTGCTTTATTGTACAGGATTTGGCTTTCCTGGGTTTTTTGTTTTTTCATATTAAGTTGAGTATTGTTTTTTCAAGATCTGTGAAGAATTGTCTTGGGATTTTGATGGGGAATGCATTGAATCTATAGATTGCATTTGGTAGGATTGCCATCTTTATTTTGTTGATCCTAACTATCCAAGAGCATGGGAGATATTTCAATTTACTGATATCTTTTTCAATTTCTATCTTCAAAGTCTAAAAATTCTTGTCAAACAGGTCTTCTTTGGTTAGTGTTACCAACTTTGTTTAGTGTTACTCAAGATATATTGTTATTTGTGGCTATTGTAAAGGATGATGATTCTCTAATTTCTTTCTCAGGCTTTTTATCATTTGTATACAGGAGGGCTACTGACTTTTTTGAGTTGATCTTATAACCTACCACATTACTGAAGGTGTTTATCAGTTGTAGGCATTCCCTGGTAGAATTTTTTCTTTTTTGGGTTACTTGTGTATACTTTCTTATTATCTGCAAATAGCGAAAGTTAGACTTCTTTCTTTCCAATTTGAATCTTCTTGATCTCTTTTCGTCGCTTCATTGCTCTATCCAGAATTTCAAGAACTATGTTGAATAGATATAAAGAGAGAGGGCAGCCTTGTTTTGTTCCTGAGTTTAGGGGATTCATTTTAAGTTTCTCTCTATGAAAGTTGGTGTTGGCTGTTGTCTTTCTGTATATTGCTTCTATTATGTTTGGTTATGTTCCTTGTATCTCTGATCTCTCCAAAACCTTTATCATGAAGGGGTGTTGGATTTTCTAGAATGCTTTTTCAGCATCTAATGAAAGGATCACATGGTATTTTTCTTACAGTTTATTCACATGGTGGATTACATTAACAGATTTTTGTATTTTGAACTATCCTTGCAACCCTTGGATGAAGCTTACTTCATCATGGAGGATGATTTTTTTCATGTTATTAGATTTGGTTTGCCAGTATTTTATTGAACATTTTTGCATCTATATTAATGAGTGAGCTTGGCTTGTAATTCTCTTTCTTGTTTAAGTCTTTGTGTGGTTTTGGTATCAGGGTAACTGTAGCCTTATAAAAAGTGTTTGACAAGGTTACTTCTGTTTCTATTTTGTGGAAAACTTTGGGGAGTATAGGTATTATCTCTTCTTAGTATGTCTGGTAGAATTATGAACAGATACCATCTGGCCCTGGGCTTTTTTTGGTTGGGAGGCTTTTGATGACTGCTTCTATTTCCTTGCAGGTTAGAGGCCTATTTAAATTGTTCAGCTGCTCTTGATTTTATTTTCCTATCTGGTACCTATCCAGAAAATTTCCTTTTTCATTTTCCAATTCTATTGAGTATAGTTTTTTGTAGTATGACTTAATGATTCTCTGTATTTTCTTGTTGTCTTTTGTTATGTCCCCCTTTTTCTTTCTGGTTTTATTAATTTGGATCTTCTCTCTTTGCCTTTGATTAGCTTGGATAAGTATTTGTCTATCTTGCTGATTTTTTCCAAGGATCATGTCTTTGTTTCATTGATTATTTGTATTGTTTTCTTTGTTTTTATGTTATTGGTTTCAGCACCCAATTTGATTATTTTCTGTCATCTACTCCTTTTGGGTGAATCTGTTTCTTTTTTCTCAAGAACTTTCAGGGGTACTGTTAAGTCACTAGTGTGAGATTTCTCCACTTTATGTGGGAGGTTAGTGCTATAAACTTTTCTCTTAGCACTGCTTTCATAGAGTTCTATAGGTTTGGGTATGTTGTACCTTCATTTTTGTTGAATTCTGGGAAGTCTTTAATTTCTTTCTTATTTCTTCCTTGACCCAGGGGTGATTCAATGGAGCACTGTTAAATTTCCATGATATTTTAGGCTTTCTATAATTAGTGTTGTTATTAAATTATAACTTTGAACAGTGGTGATCCGATAAGATACATAGGGTTATTCCATTTTTTTGTATCTGTTGAGGTTTGCTTTGTTACTGAGGATGTGGTCAATCTTAGAGAAGGTTCCATGAGGTGCTGAGAAGAAGGTATATTCTTTTATGTTTGAGTGGAATGTTCTGTAGATGTCTGTAAAGTCCATTTGAGTCATGACATCTGTTAGTTCTCTTATTTCTCTGTTTAGTTTCTGTCCGTTTGTCCTGTCCATTATGGAGAGTGGGCTGTTGAAGTCTTTTACTATTAATGTGTGGGGTTTGATGTGTGATTTAATCTGTAGCAATGTTTCTTTTACCTATGTGTGTACTGTTGTATTTGGGGCATAGATGTTTAAAACTGAGAGTACATCTTGTTGTGATGAATTGTTCTTGTGATGAGTATAAAATGTCCTTCTCCTTGTCTTCCGATTGATTTTAGTTTGAAATCTATTTTGTTAGATATTAGGTCAGCTATACCTGCTTGCTTTTTTTAAGGTCCATTTGATTAGAAAATCTTTTTCCAACCCTTCTCTCTGAGGTAATGTTGCCTTTGAGGTTGAGGTGTGTTTCTTATATATAGCAGAATGATGGATACCTTCATGTCTATTCTCTTAGCCTGTGTCTTTTTATAGATTTATTGAATCAATTGATATTAAGAGATATTAATGACCAGTGATTGTTAATTCCTGTTATTTTTGGTGGTAGTTTTTTATGTTTCTCTTCTTTGGGACTTGTTGGCGTGAGTTTATTTGTTTCCTGTGTTTTTGTGAGTGAAGTTAGCTTCCTTGGGTTGGAGTTTTTCTTCTAGTACTTTCAGCAGTGCTAGATTTGTGGATAGGTATTGTTTAAATCTTGTTTTGTCATGGAATATTTGTTTTCTCCATAGATGGTAATTGAATTCTTTGCTGGGTATAGTAATTTAGGCTTTCATCCATGGTCTCCTAGTGTTCAAGAGCTTCTGGCTTTCATGTTTTCCATTGATAATTTAGGTATAGTTTCAATAGATCTGCCTTTATATGTTACTTTAGCTTATTTCTTTGAAGCTCTTAATATTATTTTTCATTCTGTATGTTTTAAGTTTTGATTATAATATGGAGAGGGGACTTCTTTGGTTCATGTCTATTTGGTGTTCAGTAAGCTTCTTGTACCATAATAGGGATAACATTTTATTGGTTGGGAAAGTTTTCTTAAATGGTTTTTTGAATATATTTTCTGTGCCTTTGAGATGGAATTCTTCTATTTCTATTCCTGTTATTCTTAGGATTGGTCCTTTCATATTGTCCCAGATTACCTGGGTGTTTTGTGTTAAGATTTTGTTGGAAGTAATGTTTTCTTTGACTGATGAATCTATTTCCTCTATATTATTTTCAACACCTAAGGTTCTGTCTTCCATCTCTTGTATTCTGTTGATTATGCTTGCCTCTGTACAACTTGTTCATTTCCCAGATTTTCTATTTCCAGAATTGCTTCTGTTTGTGTTTTCTTTATTACCTCTATTTCAGTTCTCAGGTCTTGTACTGTTTGAATTGTGTACTTCACCTGTTTGATTATTTTTTTCTTGGTTTTCTTTAAGAGATTTATTGATTTCTTCCAATTTTTGTTTGTCTTTTCCACCATTCTTTAAGAAACATTTTCATTGCCTCTTTAAAGGTCTCCATTATCTTCATGAGTTTATGATTAAAATCATTTTCATCTACTTCTTCTGGGTGAGGATGATTAAGTCTGCTTGTTGTATGACCACTGGGTTCTGGTATCACCATGTTGCTTTGTAGATTGTTGAATAAATTCTTTCATTGGTGCCTGGTGTAGGAGGGTCCTTCTGTATTTGGGTTGCTTTTATTGGTTAATAAAGAAACTGCCTTGGCCTTCTGATAGGGCAGGACTTAGATAGACAGGATAAAGAGAACAGAATGCTGGGAAGGGGACAGAGTTAGAGAGAGCTGCCTCCATGAAGCCTGCCAGGTCACACACGCTGAATCTTTCGCAGTAAGCCACGACTCGTGGTGACACACAGATTATTAGAAATGGGTTAAACAAATATGTGAGAGTTAGCCAATAAGAGGCTAGAGCTAATGGGCTAGGCAGTATTTCAATGAATACAGTTTCTGTGTAATTATTTCGGGTACACCCCGGGAGCCGGGTGGCACAAGGGGCCCTGTGCCGGGAACGCAGCCCGAGCCTCTCATTGCTACAGGTGCCTACCTATCACTTCCTCCAATTGATATTGGTAGTGTCTTCGCATCTTGGTCCAATCCTTGCAGTGACTGTCTGTGTCTTTGGGAACTATTCTTGGTTTGCTCCTTACTGTCACTGTCTGTCTCAGAACCCCTGAGTTCTCTCTTGGACCTCTCTCTTGGTCCTCTCTTTGTACTCACAGTCTTTGCTTCAGAGTTCCTCTGGGGTCATTGGGGATAAGAGGGTTTGGGGCCAGAGTGGGACTTGTAGCTTGCAGAGGCTAATTGATGGGGTGGTGGTGTTGGAACAGCCTCCCTCTTGGGCCTCTCTGAGTAGTTGCAGCCTGTGTTTCTGAGTCCTCTGAGGTCACAGAGGAGAGGAGGGTTTGTGAACAGAGTGGGACTTGAAGCTTAAAGGGTCCAATCGATGGGATGGGGGTGTTGGAGCAGCCTACCTGCAGGAACCTTGCCTGCTGTCTGGCTAGAGAAGCTGAACCAGGTGGAGGAGGGGCTTAGGGTTTTGCTGCAGTCTGGAGGGCCTAGAGAGTGGGTGCCCCATAGGTGGGTTGTCACTCACCTCTTGGTCCTCTCTGTGTAGTCACAGCCTGTGTTTCAGACTTCCTCTGAGGTCATGGGGGATAGGAGTGCTTGGGGATAGAATGGGACTTGTAGCTTACAGGGTCTAATTGATGGGATAAGGGTATTGAAGCAGCCTACCTGAAGAAAGCTTGCCTGCTGGCTAGATAGAGAAGCTGGGGCAGGTGGGGGAGGGGCTCTGGGTTTTGTCCAGGTATGGAGGGCCTAGAGAGTGGGGTGCCCCTCCAAGTGGGTCACTCACTTCATTGTCCTATCCGTGTGATTGCAGCCTTTGTTTCAGAGTTTCTCTGAGGTCATGGGTGACAGAAGGTTTTAGGGGCAAACTGGGACTTACACCTTGCATGGTCTCATTTTAACGTATTTCAGTTCAGCAAGATAGCTTCCCCTATACCTTAATTATCAAATTTTGAGTCTTACAAAACCAACAGTATGCAGCGTTATCAAGGCAGAATCACATCTCTGGGCTCTTAAACTCTTTTGTATTGGTTATGATGTGGCTGTTGAAAAATCAGTTAACTAAAAAGGTTTGAAGAACAACTGGACATCATGTACTTAATGACTGGAGGCATCATGAATTTGCTCAGGTAATTTGGGTTTATTGTATTTCAATTTATTTCCTACCAGGAATAATAAAGAAAACATTTGGGAAGAATTTCCCCATGATTTTGAGTTTTAAATGCAAGTGATTTTCTATGTAAAGTTGATACTGACATCAGTGCATGATAAGGCAAGGAACTTGAAAAAGGTTTGTTCATGCTCCCCAACAAGAACTCTTCCTCCCTTAATTAATCTTAAATTATTTTCTCTGTACTTTGATACACATTCACATACATCATTTCCTATTTACTTGTGATACTTATTAACTGACAGTAGCACATTTTCTAATAAAATGTGTTTGGAGAAACAGTAGACAGTGTTATGTTTGAAGCAATTCTGTCATTCATTTACATTGTTGAAGAATGTCAAATACTTTTTTTTCTCCTTTTCATTTTAAAGACGGGTCATATTCTTATTTCATTATTAGTATTCTAGCTGTATCAGTACTTTCAGCTGTCATTTAATAATGCATAAAGGTAAATTAAAAGTTGCAAAGACTTTGGGAATGATAATTAGGTAATGGTAATCATCTGTGTGAGGTGTGATTAAAACCTTAACCATAACATATTTTCATTTAATTTTGCTATGTATAAAAAACAAACTAATACTACAAACTATGGCATTTACTTTTACAACATTACTGTCGAAAAATAAGATTTGACCAAGAAAGTATATTCTATATATGAAAAATAACCAATCATTTTTGTTTGTATTTCTCTTAGATGAGCCTCTCCACTGACACAAATAATTTCAATCAGACCAAATTAAACCAAATAAAAGATGACCATGTTTAATGTAATGCTCCTGGGTGGCCACAGGAAAGCATGGAGAGAGAAAGAGAGGAAAGGGGAGACCATGTGAAAGCTGGAGACCACGTGTTCATTCTCTGGAGGTCAGTTTAAATAGCTTGTGGGAGTGGTCCCAACCTTCCCTGGGGAGGGGTTATTGTTTGGCGGGCTTTCCTGACCCTCCCTGGGGAGGGATCTCCATTTGGTGGGCTTTCTTGGAGGTGGAGTTTGTACTACTGCCACTCACAGTGGAGCTGGGAGTTGGTGGGTTCATGCTCATTGAGAGGTGTGGCTGGAGTGGCATCCAGATTAATGTCATCCTGGAGAACTTGTGCAGCTGTTTCTTGATGTCTAATATAAACTAAAAGTCTCCAGAGCATATTTTAATCCAACCCATTTTCAAGCATATTTTACAGGTCACTCCTGCTGTCTGGGCCAAGACCAATTTACAAAGTGCTGTCTAAACAACACCAACACCTGCACCAACTCCTGGCACTTCCCCATTGGTACCAACTCTCCTGGATCAAGAATACCTACCAACTAAAATGTGGTTTTATCTGCTCTTGTGTCCCAATTATAAACACAAGCCTCACCTGCACAACCAGGGTACTTCTCTGTCCCATCCTTTCTGGCAGTTAATGACTCTTCCCATGACTAACCTCATTCATAGGGCTAATAACAATTTTTTTTTGTCCTAGCCACCTCCTTTCTCATCTCCTTCAAGAAACAGCTGCCTGAGGTCTCTAGGATGACAGTAAACTGGATGCCACTCCAGCCACACCTCTTGCTGAGCATGAGCCCACCAACTCCCAGCTCTTCCCTCTCCCACATCACCCCATACCTGCAGGAAACAGCCAAACTTGAGCCGGTGCCCCTTTATCCAAGGAGTCTAAAATGTTTGGTTGAAGGTTATTACCTCAGCTCACTGGTACTCGTTTATCCAAAAATACTAGAATGTTTGATTAAAACCATCACCCCAGCTCCCTAACACCCCTTTATAGAAAAAAGTCTGGATTATTTGCCTGGGGCCTTCACTCCAGCCCCCTGGCATCCATTTTTGGAATGTTGGGCAGAAAGTTCCATTTTAAGACCCTTCAACTGGGAATTGCCTTAGTCCAAACTCCACCTCCAAGAATGCCTGCCAAATGGTAATCCTTCCCCAGGGAAGGTTTGGACCACTCCCACAGACTATTTAAACCACCCCTCAGAGAATGAACATGTGGTCTCAGAGTTTCCTCTTTCATACATGCTCTGTTTTTCATTTCAGAATCTACCTGTTCATTGCTTATAGTTTAAATCTCATCTAATTTGAACCTTGAGCGAATATTAAATGATTTAGTGAGAATGTAAAGAGTGGGTGGAAAAAGATTTGAAACATCACACTAGAAAAAGTTAGTATTTAAAGATGTGTGAAAGGAAGAGAAGTAGACAAAGATTCTGCAATGCAATAGCCTAAGAAGGTGGAAGAAAATTAAAACTGATGGACATTATAGAAAACACTGTAAGAAATCTTGTAAGGTTTTCACTACTGTACATTATTACAGAAAAAAATATAAAGACTACCTCAATTGATGTTAGTAACTTAGAAGTTTCTATAGACCTTAATGGTAACTACTGTTATGGTAGAGATAAAAGTGATTATTTTGTTAAATTAAGAAACTGTCTCAAGCTGATAAGGTGACATCACATAAACTATATGAGTATTTTTGTAAACTACACTGAACTTTCAAATTTTCATGGTTTTCCTGCCACACTTCACAAACTATTTTCTTTATAAACTGTAGAATTGATATTTTTAGTTAACAGGAATTATCTCATAATAGAATTCTATATCCACCTCCCTCATGATAACAATAATTTGGCAGCCAGGCATGGTGAAAATAACTTTATGAGAATGTTAATATATTTAGATGGGAAGTTGAAAATTGCATAGACTACCCAATACAATGGATAACCTTTTTGAGAAGGTAAGATTATGAATAGGTAGTGGAATCACCCATGGTGGTTCTTTCATTGTACTGTTTTATTAAAAGTATGAAAAGTAAGCCTAACATTTAAAATATCTACTGCAGATGTTGCATCACATAATGCATCTGACTTTGATCATAAGCAAATCTAATTATGCATAACATTAGGGATTACCCTACAACTTAACTTTGAGGACAGAGTTTTCTTCATTGTCAATACATGAAAATCAGTTTAGGCTAGAACAGTGTAAATATTTCTCTAACTGTGTTGCAGGATGTGTTAAATATAAATGGAGTCTTATTAAATAGTTGTTAAAACATTTAACAGAGATATAAACACTGCATGATACAAGTGGCTGAATGTGGCTGCCTTCAGATTTCCTGGTTCATTGTTTGGAGAGTGTAGTCCCAAGTTGCTAAACTTATTCCTAAGCATCCTTCCTCATTGCCTTTGTTCTAACCTCTGTCAACCGTACTCTGAGGAAAACTATTAGCTATCCTAGGAATTGTATAGTAATTCAACAGGAATCTTTCCAGAAACGCACTGGGAGTAGAATCAGGGATTTTATTTGATATCTTACATGTCTTTTGTAGGCCCAAGTGTAGCTCACAGATGATATCATTTTCACAGCACTCATCCTACTGATCATGGATTCAGTTTTAGTGTCATTGGCTTAGGAATAACTACTGAATTCATCTATGAATATATATTGACCTAGATTTTTTTCATTTTAAGGACTTTATTATTAATTCAATCTTCTTACCATAGTTCTGCTTGGACTTTATGTTTGTTCATAATTCAATCTTTGGAAGAGGTTTATTTCCAGTAATGTATCCTTTTTTGGTTATCTTACTCATTGGTGTATGCATATTTATTATAAGTTTCAAAAGTTTTTATATAGCTGCAGTCTAGATGTAATGTTTCTTCATTTATTTGCTTTTATTTGAATTTTTTCTTGGTTAGCCTAGTTAAAAGTTTGTCATTGATGTTTATTTTATATAAAAGCAAAATTTCCCATTTAGAATTTTTCCAATAGTTTTTCTTTCATTTATTAGTGTTGCAGTGTAAACATTATTCTTCCATTTCATCTGTTAATTTTAGACATAGTTTTTTTCTTTTCTAGTTTCTGGAAGTCTACAGGATTTGTTTTTATTTTGTGATATTTATTTTGACTTAATATAGATATTTATAAATAATCATTCTTAAAATTTTTTGGAGCATTTAATATATTTTAATTTTTGACTTTAATTTTTGTCTCATGATACTCTGGAATTCATATTCAAATACATTAACAATACATAATAGTTTCATTATGATATCTTATACATATAATATAATGTGTTTTCATCACATTTGCTCTCCCATTACTCGCTCTTGTTCCTTTCCCAGACCTGCTGATCCCTTTCCTTCCAATCAGTATTCATTCTAATTTGATGCATTTTTGTTATTCACTAAGTACAATTAGAGTTGTTTACATGAGCACAGGAGAGGAGTTGTTTACAAAAGCTTAAGCAACTTAGCAATAATAGAAAGTGCCCCGTGTACTAGAAAGCAATTACTCACTTCAGATCTTTAGAAAGATAAGGTCTCATGAATTTCCATCCTCTCCAAAATGAGAAGCTAATGGACCCAAGCTTGTTTCTGCTTCTTCACAGAATCCCAACTGCTGACAGCTGAAGAGGGCAATAGTCAGGCCATTCCACAAAGGCAATATTCCATAATATTCCCCATGTTTCTCTGGCACTTATGTTTTTCTTCCCCTAACTCAATGCAATATTCCCAGTGTTTGGGAGGAAATACATATATGTCCTCTTTAGGACTGAACATTCCAAAGACAATTATTCTTAGAACTTCTAGATGCTTCCTTCATGTGACAGATTTTGCACAAATAGTCTCGTTTTTTTAATAATAAATATAGCTTTGACCATTGTTCTCTTTTGGTGAGTATGAATGCAATAGATGCATTTCACCCTTTAATTTTAGTCAGTATCCTTAACAGTACAGTATGTTCCCTGTGAGCCAAATATTTTGATATCTTTTTCCTTTTGTTGTTGACATTATAGTAATACAGTTAATCTTGTCATTGTATGATGCCGAAATCCCAAATTAGGGTATACATCCAATGGAAGTGATATTTGCATGTTGTAGAAATGTTTCCAATTCATAGTCACATCACAATTATTTGTGTTAGTAAAAATATGGAAGCAAGCTAATGGCAATCATACAAAAATGGATAAAACTATACTGGGTAATGTACATAATGTAGAACAATAGATCCATAAAAGAGAAAATAATTCTGTCATTTGTTATGACAGAAAGAAGAATAGTGAATAGTCATGCTCAGATGAGGAATTTAGAAATATTAATGTCAATTAAAGAGAAAATAAGCAGCCAGTTGGTGGTGGTGGTACATACCTTAATCTCAGCATTTGGGAGGCAGGGGCAGGTAGATCCCTGTGAGTTCAAGATTATTATGGTCTACAAGAGCTGGATACAGGACAGGCTCCAAATCTACAGTGAAATCCTATCTTGAAAAGAGAGAGAGAGAGAGAGAGAGAGAGAGGGAGAGAGAGAGAGATTCAGCATGTGGTTACTACAGAACAGATGGAATGAATAAAGTAAGCAAAGACCTGTATTAAGAGTGCACAAACTTTTAACTTTGTAAAAAAAAAAAAAAAGATTCAACAGTCTAGAGTCTAGTGAAAGTTACTAAAAATATATTATGAATTTCAAAATTGATAAGATCAATTTTAATTGTTCAGGAAATGAAAATATATAAATTGTTGGGATGGTGGCTATATTAAATAGTAAGACTGAATTTTTCTGTGATTTATATATACATCAAACCATTTAACTGTACCCCATATATGTATGTATGTATATATGTTGTCATTTAAACACAAAGTGAAGCTGAACCAAGTTTTCTGCTACTAGGTGACAAGAAACTATCATACTAGATAAGGGTATATAAATTTTCTTAAAATTCGTAATAAGAATATATTTGAATTTTTATTAATGTTCTTCAATCTTTCAATATTTAAATTTAATCATCCCTTCATTTCATAATATTTTTCTATTTCTTTAATTTTCCTTTGTTTTTCTGTTGAATCTTCATCCTTAGCTTGATTTTTTGTTTTGTTCTCCTTAGATGTTGACATCCTGAAATTTCCATCAACTGTAATATGGTATATACACATCACACTTTTCTTTCTATTTAACTCATATTTTAATTAATTATTAGACAAAATATTTCCATGGTCACACATTTCTCCTTGTTAATTTGATTTTTATAATTTTGTTTAATTCAATTCATGTTCTCATGTAGTGTTTTGATACTACAAGTATGAAAACATTGATAATCTTTTTTATTAATTTGATACATTGTTATTGTATGACTTTTACACATTCTTTATGATGTCTCGTCAAGATTTATGTGACCAGCTCTTCCAGGACCTTTTATTTTCATAGATGAGTAAGTGGTACTGGATTCCATTAATTCATTCTAGATTTACTAAAACTCCAGTGTTTTAAACCTATCACAAAATATAATATGACTGAGGCAGAACATGTATTTGTTTATCACCTAAAGGAAAGCCCAAAGTCTCCTCACATGTATACGGACATTTTGCAACCTTCCCATGAACAGGAAATAAAATACCTGTCATCTGCACTAGGTTATCTGCTAAAACTTCAGTGAACACAATTCCATTCCATTCCACACCAGTCTACATATGGGCTATCAATATTTGGAAACAGAAAACCCAATTAAAATAGAATTTCAAATAAATAATTGACTCATTAACAAAGACCTATCTCAAGTACAGAGCATTATTTAAAGTTGAAGTCTAATCTTGTATTCTCTGTTACAACAGACAACTCAATCAATCCACGGAGAGTACCTTTAAATTTTTCCCAATCCCTCTTTGCAACTGGTCTTGTGAAACCCCTGTTCTGAAGTGACAGAATCAGACTCATAGACCAATCATTAATTTCCTTCTACCCTCCACAAGTATCAAGCAATAATCCCATAACTTTTCCTAATAATGAAAACTAAGAGTGGAAAAAATGCAGAAAATGGGTGTGTCTGGCCATTACTTTATTATTTTTACTGTGTTGTTTAACGTTTAATGCTTTTCCCTCTTGTTCATCCTGGTAATTTGAATGCTGCGAATATTTTTATGTTCATAGGTCTTTTGCCTGTGTACCATGTTCATGCCTGGTTCCTGTGGAAGCCAGAAGAGGGCAATGGATTCCTTAGAACTGAAATTACGGATGGTTATGAACTACCATTCAAATGCTGAAAATTAAATGACAGACTTCTGGACAAGCAGCCAGTGCTTTTAACCACAGCACCATCTTTCTAGTTCTATATGGTATTTATTTTTATTTACTGTATCTTTTATTTACTGGATGTCGTAAAACATTGGTGTTTGTGGTCATTTCAATTTCTCTAATTTCCACCTCATACACAGAAAAATGCTAAGCCTTGTCATTTTGTGTGTCTGTAAAAAATGTTGCTTCCTTGAATTGTTGACAAAATGAGATGAATCATGACTTGTTCTTTGTTGAAAGGATTGTTTCTATTTCCATCCATTTGCATGCAAACTTCAAGATGTCCTTGTTTTTTACCGCTGACTAGTATTCTAATGAGTATATAATCCACACTTTCTTGATCCATTCTTCCATTGAGGGGCACCTAGGTTGTTTCCAGGTTCTGCCTATTACAAACAATGCTGCTATGAACATAGTTGAACAAATGCTTTTGTAGTATGATTGGACTTCTCTTGGGTATATTCCCAAGAGTGGTATTGCTGGATCCTGAGGTAGGTTGATTC
>PVIU01027122.1:0-20946 GCA_004026605.1 Ondatra zibethicus | reverse complement strand
CTCGACTGCTAAGATTGCAGGTATGTAACAAAACACTCCAAATGTCAGATTCTTGATAAGGGCTTGCATCACTGACTGAGTAAACACTTGGTATTCAATAAGAATGAAGATAGGGTGGGTTTGAAAATGTGAGTGCTGTTCATTCCAGAAATGAAGCCAGAATGAAAATGTAGGATCAATAGAGTCTGATCACTATCACACACACAGAAGGCAAAGTATTACAGTGAACTTACAAACACTATAGGCATCTCTTGCTGAGCATAGTCTCTGCAAATTGACAATGCTAAGTAAAACTAATGTAGCAGGGATTTAGAGGCAGCTTTCGGGTAAAGGGCACTGACTCTTCACTGCCCAGTAGAAATCTGAGAGGTAACTAAAAGCAGGGTAAAAGCTTAGCATCTCAATCTTCACTCTGATTCCTGCTACCCTCAACTCTGAGTCAGATTCCTTTTCAGCTCTACATGTAGACATGCTAATGACTTAAGGATTCCCTGTTTAAAAACTAAGAGTACATGGTCGATAATACTGAATTCCACTAAGCTCTTCCAACCCATTTCAAGACTATAGACACCAAGATTCCAGTAAGAATAAATCTCTGATAAAGGTCACCCATAGCTGGAATTGTTATCCTATAATGGGGTAAACATCTGTTTCTTAGAGGCTCAGTTGCTCTTTGAGCAATGATAATTTTCTAATAGTTAGCAGGACATCCTAGAACTTGAACCAAGTAAGAAATACCCAGACCACAACATGATGAAAACTGCTTGACTGAGTGCTTCTTCTATTCCATGACCCTTGCTTCTTTTTTCCATTTATATAATCTAAAAGCTCCTATGTTGCAGTAGGCTGCTTGTTTGTTTTCCAGTTGCCCAGACTCCCAAAATAATCACACAGAAACTATATTACTTAAATCACTGCTTGGACCATTAGTTCTAGCTTCTTATTTGCTAACGCTTACATCGTAAATTAATCCATCTCTATTAATCTGTGTATCACCACGAGTTTGTGGCCTACCAGCAAAGTTTCAACACATCCGTCTCAGGTGGCAGTTCCATAGCTTCTCTCTAACTCCTCCTTCTTTCTCACAGCATTTAGTTTAGTTTCCCTCACCTAGCTAAGATCTTCCCTGCTATAGGTCCAAAGCAGTTTCTTTATTCATTAATAGTAGTCACAGCATACAGAGGGAAATCCCACATCACTTCTCCTTTTCTGTTTAAATAAAAAGGGAAGGTTTTAACTTTAACATAGTAAAATTACATATAACAAAACAGGTATCAAGCAAGAATTATTGTTACAATATTTATATCTATTTTATCTTTTATCATAACTAAGGAAAACTATGTAAGCAAGGAGAGCTGCTTGTTTGTTCCTGACTGCCCAGCAGGTAAGTCCCAAAATAATCACAGAGAAACTATGTTAATTAAACACTGTTTGGCCTGTTAGCTCTAGCTTCTTATTGGCTAACTCTTACATCTTAATTTAACCCATGTCCATTAATCTGTGCATCACCATGAGGCCATGGCCTACCAGAAAAGTTTTAGCACGTTTGTCTCTGGTGGAGGCGCCATGGCTTCTCTCTAACTCCTCCTTCTTCTTCTAAGCATTCAGTTTAGTTTTCCCTGCCTATCTCTGTTCTGCCCTGCTATAGTTCCAAAGCAGTTTCTTTATTCATTAATGGCAATCACAGCAATACTGAAGGAAATCCCACATCAATACTCCTTCCCTATAGTCTATCACAACCATGAACTTCTCAGTATGGGATGTGATCTAGAGTATATCTCATCATCTATGGGGAGTTTTGGCAGGTTTTACCTTGTGTAGGTCCTATTCAGGTACCCACAGATGCTGTGACTCTTTGAGGACAATAGCCATGTGTCTTTTTGGGATTGCTATTGTTGTGATTATACACAAACGCCATGACCAAGCAACTTGGATAAGACAGGATTTATTCGGCTGTAACGTCACATCACAGCTCATCATCAGAGGAAGTTAGGATAGGAACTTAAACAGGGTAGGAATTAGGAGGCAGCAGCTGATGCAGAGGCCATGGAGGAGAGCTCCTTACTGACTGGCTCCTCATAGCTTTTCAGTCTGTTTACCTATAAAACCTTGTTTATCTACCAACCCATAATGGGCTGCGCCCTCCCCCATAAATTACTAATTAAGAAAATGTCCTTTAGCCTGCCTTCAGCTGGGTCTTATGGAGGTATTTTCCCACCTGAGGCTTCCTCATCTCTATGACTCTGGCTTGTGTCAGTTTGAAATAAAACTGTCCTGGACACAGGACCATATCCAGAAGACAGTGCTCCACAACATTCTTCCCTATCCTCTCTCTACCCCATTTCTTCTTTTACTAGTTCTCCTCTTCCTTGATGTTCCCTGTGCCTTGGGTTGGTCGTATTTTGGTAGAGTTGTCCCTCTTAGTCTCCAATTTTATCATTTTGACCTAATATGTATCATTCTTCATTGACTGTTGTCTACCCCAAATGTAATACTATGTGACTGAGTTTGAGAATAGACTAAGTCTAAGATTAAAAGGGCATGGCTTTCTTACAGGGACCCGAGTTCAATTCCAAGCACTCTGGGTAAACTCTACTGTGTTGAGGGGCATCCACAGCTGTGTGAGCATAGATGTACCTAATTAAAAATAAATTAAAAAGCAATTTCAGGAACAAAATTTTTAACAGTGAAGGAGGAACTATTCTTTGTCGTAAATGAACCTTTTGCCAGCTTCTAGTTTTCTCTGAACCATCTTCCACGTGCCTTTAAAATCAAGCCCTATAGCCATTGCTTCCTGCTTCCTATCTTCAAAAACTCCCCCAAAGGACAAAACCCAACTAACCTTGAGAATGTCTGTACTGTGCTCCTTTTTTCTGTTTCCCTTCAGCTATTTCTCACACACTTTCTAGAAGCCAGTCTCAGCAAGTTGCTTATTGTCTTCTCCATTCATTTTATATGCTGTACCCTGCTGGAAACAATGCATTTATTTACATGATGAGTGTGCATCCATAGGAGAAACAGGGATTCCCACGCAGCCCCTTGAGTCCTTCCAGTGAACACAGTGCTTGGTGCTTTCTTCTCCCTGGCTCTGATAATTCTAACAGTGCTGCTGTGATTATGTATGTGTGCATCTTTCCAGTACTATGTAAATTCCTCTGAAAGAGGTGATACTACCTCTGGCTCTCCAGTGGCCTGCTGGTACAAATGATTCTGGAGGATGAAAGATTAAGCTACAAGAAAAGGAAGTGTGACAAAGATTTCAAACAAATACAAGTAGAGATGAATGAGAGCATTAACAAATGAACATTTAGATACTTGATACTTTTCTTAGAAAGAACTAATCTATTTTCCCTTAAAAATCACATTCTTCATCCCATGTGTGAAGTCTAACTATGAAGGGAATTTGATGTTATTTTGTAGTGATTTCGGTGAACCTTTTTAAATATGTGATTTTACCTTCTGTATAAAATCTCTTCTTGTCTTTGTATTGGAGACAGGTTTACTCACCAATTTAACACTCGAGTAACATGTGTTTTATTTTATTCCCCTTCACACTTATAAGACTTATCCTTTGTCACTTTTTCCTTTCTGTGTTTAGTTTCCACATATGACATCAAATGCTGTTGATATTAAACAGCATTGTCCTTTTGCACAAATAATGTGAAACCATTGAATTCATATATTCAGTACCAAGTCCCCTGTAAAATACGGTAGAAATGTTGTTTTTGTTTTAACACAATAGATAGATACTTGAACAAACATGACCTTTTCAAATCCTCAGTTCTTCTAGTTCATGGCTGTGATTTAGTTGTGCATACTACACCTGCTGAGTTTCTAATGCAAACCATCACAGTGTGTGGTCCCCACTACTATAAACATGGAATCTTTCTCCTTCTGATATCGGATCTTCAGCGCTGATTATGACTCTTTGTCAGCTCAAAGCTGTCAACATTGTTCTCAAAGGACTGCAATCTTAGCTAAAGGAAACACTGATAACTAGTAATGGAATTCAAAGTGGACCCATGTTCTCAAATGAAAAGAAAAGACAAAAGAAAAAAATCGGGTTTCTCTTCTTGCTTACTGACGAGAAAAAAAAATGGTCTGTGTGAGTGGTTTTGTGTTACCATGTTACTAAAGAAACCCAACACGCTTTTAATGAAGCACTAGGCATTGTTTTAAAATTTCTCCTTTTAACCTAGCAATATCTCAAATATAAATCATGTGAAGCTATTTTCTTTCTTAATCCCCCTTAACACATTTCCTTTTTCATATAAAGTGATAAAGTGATAAACTATGCAAACATTCAATTGCCTGATTACCCAAATACCTTGCTAATTTACCAAGGTTAGCAGAAATGGTGCATAAAGTATATTGTTGGTTATGCATGATTGAAAGGTGCAGAAGCAGCACTAGGCTCTGTATTTCACACTCCATAAACAAAATGGAGAAACACAGGAGAAAGGTGCGATATTTATCTAATCTAAATTCAGGTGACATCAGTATCTTTGATCTTTATTAGGTAAAATCACTGTCTCTTCAAGAAATGACCAAATCATTAACCCAACAAACCAGTTGATGAGCAATAGTGACATATGAATACTGAGTAAGCAACATTTCTGAGGCAAATAGAAAATAATTCTGCAGAGTTGAGCAGAACTGTGATGACTTAGGAATAGCTCTAAAGTTTCATTTCTCTTACATTTATTTATTCATTAATGCAAAATTTTTGAGATTTCATCTGGGCAAAATGCTACAAAATGACATACCCAGTCATAAATAATAGTTTCTGATATTATGAAGCACAACTAACTGCAGAGTTTTGAGGAAAGAGCTAACTAGAAAGATAAACTAACAAAACAGGGAATTTCTGATATGTGTATCAGTAAGTCATAACAAGTGTCACCCAAGTTTCAAATACTTTTCTCATTAATATACATTCACCATGGAATTCGCACTAAAGATAAAAATAGTATTTCTCACTCATGAATGTTTTATCTACAAAAGACCAGAAAAATCCCATTCATAGTTTCCTGGCTGAGATATGTATACAGTGGACAAGCATAGATATGGAAGGGAAAAGAAAAAAAAGACTTAGAAAAATTGTGCATTTTAAGTAATGCAATAAAGACAGTAGACAGAATGCTTTTGACAGAAATTATGAAGGACCTGAAGTCTGCCTGTGGGGATTGAATCATGTGTATGTTATCAGGGGTTTGAACTTCAAACATATCTCCCTGGTCATATAGAGGACTATGAAGTGATGGACAATTAAACTATTCACAAAAAGAAGAGGAAGGCCTGAAATGAAAGAGAAAGAATAGGAATCAAAGAGCCAACTGTTTCTTTCTGGGAAGTTTTAATTTCATTAATGCTTTGTTTAAAATATGAGACCTTAGCCAGTCTTTCTTGGATACTGAGACCAAAGTGATCAAACTCATTAAAAATAAGATATTTGTAGAGTTATTCTAAGCCACTTCAGTATTTTGATATTAATTATTTATTATCTCTAAATTTTTTAGTAAAACTTGTATAATACAAAGTTTATTATATTAATCTTTTATGAAGTTAATTATTCAATTCCATGGTATTTCATCTTTTACCTACATAGTTGTCCAAGCTACACGAATACATAGGGTGTATTTGGTAGAATTATTTACAAACACTTGATTTTTCACTCATTACTATCAACATACTCATAGGAAGTACTAGAAATAGTTAGATTTGGCCAGAGGAGATGAATTGGGGAGTCACATGATTGACATGTGATCAATCACAGGGAACCAGTTCAAAAACCAAGAACACACATAGAGCTGGACACGATAGCACATTTCTGCAAACCTGGTGCTCCTAGAGAAAAATAAGAGGTGCAGACAAAATTCTCAGAAGGTTATAGGAAAATTAGGTTGGTATACACAATAGTAAACAAGATAGTATTCTGCCCCAAGGTGGAAGGTGAAGAATGATACCGAAGTTGTCTGCTGACATCCATACACATGCCATGATACATTCATGCTACACTCACACATATGAAAGCATGCATTCACATGTACACACGAACACAAACAAACACATTTCATACTTATAGTCTTAAATGAGAAAAGAAAAAATAAGTAAAAATTTTAAAACAAAATATTTGTCAAATATATAGAGACAAAAAGAAAGTGGTAATTGCCAATAGAGGAGGTGGGGATATATGTTGGTATTACAGTTTTCAAGAGTACAGATTTTTAGTTTTACAAAGGAAAGATGCTCATATACCTGTCATATGCTCTACATAGTGCATGCCCCAGAGTGCACATCTTCAGTCTTCATTGGAACAAACACACTGATCACCTGCTTTCTTATTGCATTCAAATGCATGTTAATATTGTTAATTACTAGTCACAGAAAATTTCAAGTTATTGTGTTCTCAGAGTTTGAGGGTACTGGTGCAGCTCTAGGAAAAGAAAACTGATAAATATTTTTAAAAATCCAACAAAATAGGTCTGTTCCATTAGTGTTTTATTGCACGTGCAAATGTTTCTGCTACAGTTCTTGCAACTAAGCAGGGTCCACCCTGCCACTTCCTAATGCTCAATTTTAGTAAAGTCGGCTACTGAGAGATATTATTGATGAGAAAGTATACAAGTTGTTTTTGACATACATATTGGCTCTGTTAAGGATGTTTTTAGTTCCTGGAATTAACCACAGTATACTTGGGAAGTCAATAGGACTTTGACCACTAACCTCAGAAACACACTTTGGTCATTAATTTACAGTTACTTCACTTAAAATCTTACTGTACAAATCCACACCCCACCCGTCAAGAGCACACAAAACTCCAAGTGAGCAGAAGCACACAGAGGATAGTTTGGGTGAAGAAGTCTGAGTGACAAACTTTAGCATAGAGTTCCCTGGAGCTTCACATCCTTAAATTATGGCACAATTTTCTCAAAATATGTAAATAAATATAAACCAATTTTTTCCTCCTACAATTGCATGTGATAGCAATGTGAACAATCAGTTTCAGCAAATTAGCTTGTAGGAAGATTTTTGTCATAAAGTAGAATCTAGGACATTGTCTTTTATCTTTCTCTTTTAGATCATGTACAAGCTCAGCATCCAAATGACTTCCCCGAGCTAGTGCTACAGAATCAGAGTCAGAGGGTTGTCCCACAGAGCAGCAGCTGCTGGAGGTAGTGCTAATTGCTAAAGAAAAGACAAATGTGTGGATGGGCTGAAGGTACGTGGCTGCTGCTACATTCCATAAACTGTCTGATGAGGAGAGTCAACAACTACTGGTCAACAAGATTTTAATGATGTGGGCAATCAGGAAACAGAGGCAGGATGCTTTACTTGATCTCAGGCTGGGTGTGAGCAGCTGTATGAAGGGTCAAAACCTTGGTTTCTACTTTAGCTTATGAAACTGACCCATGGTTCCATGAAGGTCTTCCTCTCCTGAAGCAGTCAGGGACTCAAATCCCTGTAGATTATCTGACCCAAGAGACCGGGTTGTGGAGTGGAATTCCCCCTCTTGATTTTATTATAGGTTGTTCATGTAGGTTTCCGTAGGATGCCACATGAATGTACTCAAGCCAATGATGCTTGATTAACTCTCAGTTATCAGTTAGGTGATGGGCTGCATGAAAATTTATGTCTTACGTTTGATTGTTCATGTATTTATGCAGCTGTCTGGCAAATTCCAACTATGTGATAAGCAGTACAAATACCAAGATGAAGACTATTGGCATTAAAAGATATAAAAAATTGGCAGACAATTTCAACACAGATTGTGGTTGGACTATAATAAAAGACAGATTTTCAGCCTTTGAGAATCATAAATGAGTATGGGGATTGGGATTTGATAGAAGACATGGTTTTTCTGACAGAGTGCCCTTCTCACTGGTAAGTGTTATTTTTCCCAGAATGCATCATGAGTTACTGTCCAATTTTGTATTTTTAGTCACAAAGTTTGACTATTTATACTCATGGATATATTTCTCTTTATTTTTTAATAATTATTATTATTTGTTTCTGAGGATGTTTATCAAGTGTTTGTATTTTCTATAATATTCTATCATACTTCCTATTACTGCTGGCATAGCAAAAGTTTTCATCTAGAATGTTGTTTTATGGAACCTCTATTTTCCAATCAGTCTATATACTGTCAATAGTAATATTTTCCATCTTATCATTTTCTGGTTGACTTGTGCTCTGCCCCTTATTTTATTTAAAGCCTTGATAAATTTGTCAGTTTTATTTCCTGTTTCAAATAATTTTACAGTAGATTTTCTCTACTGTTTCTGTTTTATTGATTTCTTCTTCAATCATTATTTGGCTGTCTTCTTCCTTCTGTTCATTTTAACACACATTTTCAGTGTCTTAGAGAAAAATTTTGCCATTGGTTTGAGATTTTTTTCTTAATTTCCGTTGAATTTTCTTATTTATTTTATCTCAGTGAGTTCATTATCTTTTTATATTAAATAAATATTTAATATTAACAATGCATTACTATGCTTACTTTTTAGGAATACATATTGACTTCTTTTCTCAGTTATTGCCATGGAGGTTTCAGTATTTCTCTTAATTGCACTGACATACATTCACATAATATTAACTAGTGAAATACATAACCTTGGTTGCAATATACCTGCGTTTCTTCTGTTCTCATTTGGAATTCTCTGAAATCTAAGGTAGTGATAGTTTAGAATGAAGGTCACTCAGAACTTGTGAGATGCCCTAGGTTCTGAGTTCTCTTCCAGTACACAACCTTAAGAGACTAGTATAAGAGACACCATCCTAACATCCACACTTCAGTTATGCAATCAATGGAGCCCATGCTGCTGATAGAAGCAGAATTTGTGAATGAAACACAACAGCTCCACTGCAGTCCTCATAGTGCATATAGGAATGCAGCATCCATTCCACTTGTGATATATGGAACGTTAGTGCGTTTTTGTAGCTCAGTCAAGAGCACTACGAATAGTTTTGGGATTGGAGAAAGATACACTGTCTCCAGCTTCTCGTAATCACAGATGCCTGCCTGCGTCTCCTCAGGTTCCCAGGCAAATGCTGACAGTTTCATTCTGCCAGCTCGATCTTCCCTCTTGTCCTGGGCCTTCCACTTTGGCTTGCTTTAGTACAGTGTAGAGACTGGCTAAACTAAATATAACTCTGGGATATAATAGTTTTTATTTTTAATAGCAATTTTTCTTTAAGTCAAAATTTCTCTTCTAGAACAACTATTTCCATCATACAAACATTATTAATTAAAACAGAACAGACTACTTTGTTGTGTGGCCATACATTATTTAAAAAAAGCAAACTATTTATAATTATATAATTTTACTATATAATTATATAATTATAATCCTATAATTCTCTGTGGTAGGTACATGACTATGAAATAATGCTTTTCCCTCATTTTCTCTATACATACCATAGATGCTTGATAGGAAGTTATACATTCAACTCAGGGACAGTCAGAACACTGAAGTGAAGAAGAATTAGATGGTTAGATTAAGTTATGAGTTGCTTTTTATAGGCACAGTATAAGACCTAAGGTGGAAATAAAATGTAGTACGCAAGCTCAGAACCCAGACTCTTTTTCTTAAGTGTTATTACTAATGGCTTTCCTAGTCCTAAGTATGTTCATAAGATCTCCTTTTAGAAATGATTTGAAAACACCAGCATGCACATAATTTAATTTGATTTGTCAAATAAAGTTCCATTGACCTTTCTATTGTGCACACACACACTTCACATATAGAAATTATAGATCCCCAGTTTTTAGTAAACATCATGGGTCGTATCTGCTCAAGGAAGACATCTTGCTCACAATTATGGCTAGAGGTATGCATGTTGTGAGCATCAGATGTGGCAGAGGGACCTATATGTCTACTTTTTAGCAGTTTCTTTATTTTCAAATTATTTTAATTCATACATCACACATACACATACACACATTCTACAGACATTGTAGAATAACCAAATACGATTAGACATACCCGTCTTTTCAAAGATTTTTCATTTTCTCACAGCAAAGTGATCTAAGATCAGTTAATGTAACTTTTGAAATGCACTGTACATTACTGTTTGTCATTCTATTGCACAGTGATATCCCCTGGATCTTCTTATTACCATCTTATTGGAGCTTTGTACTCTGATTAACCTTCCACATGTGTCCCTCTGCCTACATTTTCCTTCACAGGTTTTAATTCTTATTATTGACAGTAAATAGATTTTAGAGAGAAAGGAATGAAGGGAAAATCTCTGGAATCCTCTCTCAAACTTTATGGAATTTGGTTGATGACTCTGAAATAAGCAGTTGGATTTGGATTATGTTGAAGTAAACTGTGACAACACGGATTTATCTTCTTTCATCTACTTCTTAAAGACTAGAAAATACACTACCAGTGAATTTGGAATCTTAAACAATAAGAGCTAAGAGCATCTGGATATTTTGCAGAAGATCTGCCCAATGTTTCTATGTATTCTTTCCACAGAGACTTCAAGCTTCCTTTCCTTATGTGTGGTGTTATTTTTAGATGGGCCAACGTGAGTCTCATTGCTTTACATGCACAGTGGATAAACACATAAGCCAGTTAAAGTTTTTAATTTGAAAAATAAGTTAACATTATATCACATAATTTATGGGAAATGTGCAATATATTTTATCGACTGCATGTAGAACTTGGAAATATGATTTAGAAGAATTTGCCATTTCAGCATGATGAATTGATTGTCACATTGAGGATTATGGAATTAGCTGGAAGAACAGATGATTAACCACCACAGCATTTTGGCTAGTGAAGTTTTGCCTTCTGATTTTTGAATGTTAATAAATCATACTTCAGCATATGGGATTATTTTGGCAATAGAGCCACTTATCAATTTAATCATTTCAAGGCAGTGCAATGTGTGAGCTGCAAATGTTGCATAGATGAAATCCAGTTACTATGAACAATTTTAGTATTGTTCTTATAGTCACATTAATTACAGCAGAAACAAACCTTGAAGAGCTAAGAAAACATAGCACAACTTATCTACTATTTACTAGGGAAGGAGAAGGAATCAATATGGCCATTAATTGCACAAATAGCAATAAATACTTTGGCTGCTCTCCAGGACGTGTACCAACTGAGAGAATTTTTCGTTCTGCTGGTTTCATTACACAGATCATAGCCACAGTAAAGTGGGCAGTGGACTGCTGTTCAATAAACTAAATTTAATGTTACTCAATTATGATCATCGTGCTCAGATATAATACTAATAGGAATGTCAACTACGATTACATTTTCAGATTTATGTAAAATAATTCAAATGCTATTTGCTATCCCTCAGATACAAGGTTCATCTGGTTGTTTATGCAGTGAGTTGATATTGATCGTGCACAGCAAGTAGCAATGGAGAGGCCCAATGGCAAGTATATCTAACGTCCCCTGTGCCAGCAGCCAGGGTGCCGTGCCAACCAGGGGCAGCATGCCAAGTCATCAAGCAGATAGCACACCTCTGCAAAGCTGGCTTGCTGCTTATTTTTTTCTTTTACAATATTTCTTTGAATTGCTCACATGTGCCATGAATAATTCTTGCCAACATTACCCAGCATGAAACAGAAATGAAGGCAGGGAAATGTCTTTCTTAGAGAATTCTTTGCAGACCTAAATGAATCCAGTGAAGATATCACTCTAGCATCATTATATGCTGTTAGGTACGGCTGGGGCTGTGTCATTTACTAAAGTATTACTCAGTGGGCTGAGCAGCTGGTATATATGATTTTGTATACCACCTGCAAAAAATATGCCAAACCATATAATCAACCACCTGGCCAAGAAAGTAGGGTAGCTAAACACCACTTTGTTGTTGCACCCACATTTCCAGGAAGCTCGAGAACATAAACAGACACAGGCAGAGTGAACATGTGTGCAAGCTAAGGTTTGTTAAGGCTTTTCTGTTCAATAAAGCATACAGTGCCTGCTGTTCAGAGGACTGTTGAGCAGATTTGCTTTGTTTCTAATGAAGGTGTTTGGGCATTTGGCTGGCACAAATGGAGTAAAATTATGTACTTAAAACAAAATTTTAAAACAACAACACAACAAACTACCACTTCAATTGCGCTGAAACAGATTGGAAAAAAATGAAAATAGGTGTAAGCTGAAACTTCATAATGAATTAGTGTCATTACTATGGATGAATCATTCATTTAGGAGGAGCCTGTCTACGTTTGAACAACCTGTATCTAACGACTTTCACTAGCTTCTTTCTGCCTAAGACAAGTGTTTATTATAATGGTCTCCATGTCATTACTCATGGGGAAAATCCTTGCCAGGTGGCCTCTTTACTTATTTGGGTATAAGTGAAGATGGAATAATTTGATTCGGGGCTAACCTTTCTACCACCACGGTATTCTGAGTTTCAGGGGCGCCACTCTCATTATCCCTCCTTTCCCTGGCTCAGCACAAGGTTGCAGTCTGTGCAAAGCACCTTTTAAGATTCTAGCCTCTCATTGTTTCCCAGATTACTGGAGGAAGAACGAATAACCAGATGAGAGTGTTTGATGTGAAGATGTGGAGCAAAGGAGGTTTCTGTTTAGAGACCAAGGTCTCTTGCTCTCATTATCTCTATGGCTATGAGTCTAAGCTCATTAGATTCTCCCTTTTGTCTCATTTAATTATGGAAAGACTGATTGGGGACTTGTTGGTTCTATCCCAACTCCTTAAATGAATTGTCAGAATTCTGAACCCTTGTGGAAGCTCTGCTGTGTAGTACTAGATTTCTATTCATCAGTCTCTTTGTTGAGAATTGTTTTGGTTATCACTCATTCCAGTTCCCTTTAATCATTCAATTGAATAGAAATTTCTGACAAGGGTTTCTTCTTTTTATGAACATGGGGAGATATTATATCACATACCTCAAATAGGCCTACTGAGCTCAGCTTCCTGTGGGAAACAGGAAGCCAGGGAGAGGGAAATACAAAAGTTTAAAAACTTACTAGGAAATATACCTTGGAGATAAGATGCAAAAACAGAACACAGAAATGTGATTCATTTATTCATGATGAACGTTATAACTGGAAATATCATTGTTTTGCTTAAAACTTTAATGACAATTCATCTCAAATTAGAATTTAAGCTTTTAAATATTTTTCTCTTACTTAAAAAATCTTGAAGACCTGAAGATGTAGCTGCAGCCAGCCAGAGTATCTGTTGTTGGCAACTGCTCTTAGTCATCTCAATTTACTACTCGGTAGGTAGGATGTGGAGGTGTCTACTCTTTATCGTTTGTGCTACTTCCGTACTAGGTAGTTTAAAAATTCTCAGACCATCCAAGAATAGTATTGACAATGTTCTCCAAGGATGTCAAAAATAATTCTTATTTGACGTGCATTGTTCTTAGCTTATGAAATTCCTGTAGGCATCATTGAAGAATTTGTATTCATTTAATTGTCGCTAACTCTTCACTCACTCATACTGTCTGTCCTCTTTGCCTTTCTACTTACTGTTTATTGTTTTCTGTGGTGTTGAGCTATGAGCTATATATGTATTTTTGATATTATTATATCCTTTCCTTCGTATTTTCTCTCTCCTTTTTGTGTTTTGATAAATAAGGATTAATTATTCTGGGTTTCAAATAATTACCTACTAAAGTTCTGTGATGATTTCAGTGAAAAAAAAATTCTTGTGGTGAATATTAAGAACACAGTTTAAAGTTCTTGATTCCTTTTTTTAAAAAAAAAGTTCAAAAGCTGAAATTATTAGGGATATGAATCTTCTTCCTAAATTCTAAGTTATATTAGACTTAAATTTCTTATTGCAAAGTTTAGTATTTGTGTTGAGATATAACTTAAATATACAATAATATAGGAAATTGAGGATACATAGAAATAAAACAAAGCACGGATGTTCTTTGGTGCTTTAATTTGAGGTAATAATATTTTGAATATATTTGAATATATTGTGTAAATATACATTATTAAAATTAACTCCTCCTTTTTGTACTTTTTTATATGATGAATAGAAAATGAGTCATATTATGACTATTTCCAGTTACACCTCTGATGAACACCACAGCTTGCATGTGTACATTCACAGCAACAAATGCAGTTGCTGTTAACATATGTTCTTAAGTTTTGTACTGGAATCACTGGAAATAGCTTCCAAACATAATTTTGAACATTATAATAATACACAATGTTATAACCATAGATTTCTGATGTTGGGTAAGTGCTTGTGCCTAAGCACCTGGAATACTGAGACATGATGTGTAATAGTTGTTAACATGGACTAGCTGTGGTGGTGGACATGAGAAAATTTCTTTGTAGCATTAATGGGCTATCATAAATTTTGCCAAAAGTGAAGCTCAGTGAAAGTGAAAATTTAAGAGTAATTTAAATCAAACCAATCAATCAGAAATACCCTCTGAATATCAGTCTCAAACCCATTATCTATATGTATTCAAATTATACAAGATACTAGGAGATGTTTTGAATGTCTAAGGTAGTTTCTAAGCCTATCACATATACCTTTAATTTTCTTTTAGGAAAAGAAAGACAGAAATATTATTCTTCCCTCTACAGTTATATAAAGTAAGTTAATATTTAAGCTTATGTTGCTAGTTCTTTATCCACTGAAGTGGAGGAGACAATGAGTTAACTCTGAAATCTACATTCCATATCTTTATAGTACAATGACAGCTTCCATTTCTTTTAATCCAAACTTCCTATCACTGGAGCAGTGTTAGAAACTACAGTATATCTATCTCCATGCACAAAACTCAACTCAAAGTGGATCAAAAACCTCAACATGAATCCAGTTACCCTAAACATGATAGAAAAGAAAGTGGAAAATAGCCTTGAATGCATTGGCACAGGAGACTGCTTCCTAAATATAACACCGGTGGCACAGATACTTAGAGCAACAGTTAATAAATAGGACCTCCTGAAACTAAGAAGCTTCTGTAAGGCATAGGTTGCAGTAAATAAGACAAAACGGCAGCCTACAGAATGGAAAGAGATCTTCATCAACCTCACATCTGACAGTGAGATGATTTACAAAATACATAAAGAATTCAAGAAGCTTGAAATCAAAATATCAAATAATCCAATTAAAAATAATGTACAGCTATATAAAGAGAATTTGTAACAGAAGAATCTCAAAGTGCCAAAAAATATTAAATATTGCTCAACACCCTTAGGCATCAGGGAAATATAAAACAAAATGACTCTAAGATTCCATTTTACACCTGTCAGAATGGCTAAGTTCAAATCACTGATGACAGCCTATGCTGGAGAGGATGCAGAGTTAGGGGAACACTCCTCCATTGCTGGTGGGAGTGCAAACATGTAGGGTCACTTTGGAAATCAGCATGGCAGTTTCTCAGAAAATTGGGAATCAATAGACCTCAAGACCCAGCAATATACTCTTGGGCATATACCCAAAGGATGCACATTCATACCATACAGACATTTGCTCAACTATGTTCATAACATCATTATTTGTAATAGCCAGAACCTGGAAACAATCTAGACACCCTTCAACCAAAGAATGGATGAAGAAAATGTGACACATTTACAAAATGGAGTATTACTCAGTGGTAAAAAGCAATGACATCTTAAAATTTGCATGCAAATGGATGGAACTAGAAAAAAAATCTTCAGTGAGGTAACCTAGATCCAGAAAGACAACAAGGTATATTCTCATTCAAAAGTGGATATTAGACAGAAAGAAAAGGGTAACCAGGCTACAATTCATAGCCCTGAGAAGCTAGGTAACAAGGAGAACCCCAAGAAAGATGGGTATGCATGCCCCTGAGAAGGGGAAATAGATAAGATCTCCAGAGTAAATTTGGAGTGTAGAGGGGTGAAGAGAGGAGTGAAGGGGAAGGGGAGGAAACCATGAGGGAATGGAATGGTTGAGTTGGAGGAGGGACAGAGAGGAAGAACAAGGAAAGAGATATGTTTATAGAGGGAGCCATTATGAGGTTAGGGAGAAACCAGGTGTCTGGGAAATTCCCAGGAATCCACAAGAATGACCCCAGATAAGACTCCAAGCAATTGTGGAGAGAGTTCCTGAACTGCCCCTGCCCTGTAATCAGAGGGGTGAATACCCAAACTGTCATCATATAATCTTCATCAGGCAACTGGAACCAGATGCAGAGATCCACAGCTAAGTACTGCAGTCCAGGAGAAGAGAAGGAGGAGGGATTATATGAGCAAAGAGGTCAAGACCATGATGAGGTGACCCACAGAGACAGCTGACCAGAACTAGTGGGAGCTTATTGACTCTGAACTGGCAGCTAGGGAACCTGCATATGACCGAATTAGAGCCTCTGCCTGTGGGTGGCAATTCTGTGACTCGAGCCGCCTGTGGAGCCACTGGCAGTCAGACCAGGATTTGTCTCTAGTGCTTGAACTGGATTTTTGGAGCCCATCATCTTTGGAGGGCTACATTGCACAGCCATGATACAGGGATAGGGGTTTGGTCCTGCCTCAACTTGATATGCCAGACTTTGTTGGCTCCCTACGGGAGGCCTTATCCTTTCTGAGAAGTGGATGGGAAGGGAGAACAATGGTTGGTATGTAAAATGAAAAAAAAACTTTTAAATAAAAAAATAAACTACAGTAAAACATGAATTTTAGCAACAGAATCGTTTCTAGATAGCTTAACAAGAAAGAATTCAGTGTCAGGAATTTGGAATCTAAAATGGTTTACTGATAAAAGGAAAAATATGAAGAAAAGGCTGCCAGAAATTTGCCTCAAAATTGTCCTACAACCTGTCCACACATGGTCTGAGAAGTCAAGAAGTTATCACAGGCTGAGGATTCCGGTTAGCACTGGCTCTTCTGTACTTCACTTACAGATCAAATACTAACTGCTGTTCTGTGAGCTACCTAAGTATTTGCTTGTCCCACTTTATAGCAATTGGAAGTGAGAAAGGAATAAAATTTGAAGGAGATGCAGCAGAAATTTATTGACATTGTCTTCAGAAAAAAACAAAGTGTCTGATGTAAAAGCAGTCACTTCAACAGCAAGATGTGGTTTTGCACTTTAATGTGCTCGTAAGCATATTCTAGTGCACATATGTGTTTATAATGTATCTTTTAAATATGTAGGCTAAGAAGAAAAACTAATTTCAAAATGAAATAGGCAGTTGTATCCCAGGATGGATATCTTTAAAACATTTCCCATAGTAATTGACAGATCAAGTAGACAAAAAATGTATTTAAGTACATCATTCAAACATAATTAGACACGATTTCCTCATAGGTAAATGAATATTATTGTAACAGTCATGATGAATCATTTTATTCAAGCACAAACAGGTATGGAACTTGAAGCATGTTTGCCCTTTGCCCTAAAGGGTGATCTTATGTCTATCTTATATGTCTTTGTTATCCAGAAGTCATTCAGGAAGCAATCTAACAGAAAGCTGTCAGTGCCTTTCCAAATGAGGTAGGCACATGGGTACTTGACTTTAGGACCAACCCTACTGAAAAATGGCAGCTTTCAGGTTACTCATTAAATGGCTTAAAGACAAGGGTATCTTCTCTTGTCACTCTATTAACCAAAGGTCCAACACGGGTATTTTAATTTATCTTTGTGTTAGATGGTATACAGATGCATCATCTTGTCTTTTATTCTCAGTTACTTAATTGACTGGTTTTTGTCTGCATCTTTATTCTTCTGCATTTTTAATGATATGGCACACTTCCCTCCCTCTCTACCTTCAGGCTTAAAATATATTATATTTTTAGATAGGTTTGTGGCTATATATCTGTTTATATTTTTGATTTAATAGCTGTGACTATATCTATGTGCTACTCTTTAAGATATTCAAGATTTAACAAATGTTTTCTAAAGACTAAAGAACATAGAAAGAATACTAGATTTGTAAATAACTAGTATCCATAAAGTCCTACTTGGTATTGTTATAATTACAGCCAGCCTCCATAGCAAAATAGTCATGTCACCATCTTTACTAAGAAGAATGTCAAATTGGGCGATTTAATGTTACTTAGGGCTTACTTTATCTATATAATTGTGTGAAATAAGAGTTGCAAGCTAATAATAATTACATTAATGTCAAAAGTCTAGAGGACAGTGATGACTTAGTTAGCAGGATAATTGCAATGTTCTAAATGGAAATTTACCCTCTACCTTAAGAGAGTTAATATTTCACATGTGAAATATTCAGTTATGCCTCAATATTTGGCTTCTCAGAAATACAATATTGCTTGAAATGTTTTATTGATCAATACTACCTTGATCCAAAAAGTTTACCAAAGGATATGTGCTTATGTAAATGTGTTTTATATTCATATACAGAAACTATGATATTTTTACAATATAAATCTTGAAGATGTGTTCTCTTGAAATGTCGCAAATCATACATACTTTATGATTACTATGCAGTGAATTTTAGGCATTGTTTCAAGTGCAATGTCTCATTTGGAAGTTTCCATATCTAAAAGGATAGTAGTGCTACAATAATGAATCTTTATATTATAAACACTGAAGTTATGGAATAATTCTTTTCCTATTTCTCCAGCACATACATATAGGAACACATATACATGCCAAACTAATGCCAAATTAGCAGAAACCATTCTCCAGCATTTGTAAAAACATACAGAAATCTCAATATAATCTGAGACTATTTTTAGTAATGAAGTCCATCTTTACATAAATTTTTAAGCTCCTAATTTTCAAAGACAATTATAATTTATATATATACATACATACATAGATATCGTTCACACAAAGAAGGCAGCATACACCTTAAAATACTTGTCATCACACCAACCATAGTAAGTTTTCTATTGCTTTTCCAAAGCTTTGTATATTTAAACTATTCAAAAACATTTGTGAAGAAACCTTGACTGTAGCAAAGAGCAGTAATAGATTGATATGCTACATTGGGTGATAATTAGACTAATGTGATCAGTTTGTTGTTAACACAAATTTATGTCAAATAATCTAGCATGGCACAATAGCAATGCCATAATGTATCTTTGGAGAGTGTGTATTTTTTTCTATTTGAAATGAAAAATGCTGGAAATTAAAAGTAGAGGCTTTGCTTCCATGTTATATCAGCCAATATGGCATTAGTTAGAAAGAATAAATGAGAATTGCCTAAAGGGGCCCATTTTAGACTTGTACCATTTGTCTGAAGCTTATCTTGTCAAATCTGTCAGAACAACTGGTCAAAATATCTAATGGGTCATTGGCCCGAAACCACCAGTTAGCAGAACAACATATCTAAGTGGTCTTTTAGAATTTGAAAAGCATTTTACCAAACATTCCATTTTTCTCTCACAACCACAAAAAGACATTAAGAGATCAAATTTGTAGCCAGCATGTTCAAAAGAAAAAGGCAATGAGAAAAATCTAGGAAATTCACTAACGGACATAAGGTTTATTAAACCAAATCTAGTTCCTTGTCAAACAACAACAAAAATCTTTTTTAAATAAAAAAATTCTATAAAATACCTATGTATTCTATTTTTACTTTACTTGTTCTTCCCTAATACAATACATGCCAACTTCAGCATCCCCTTTCTCCCCTCACCCTAGTCTCTGCCCTACCCCTAGGTTTACAGTTCCTTTATTTCCATTTAGAAAAAAAGCACAACTGCCAGTAATGGGGTGTGGGGGACAGAATCTCATTTGAATCACAGTTTTCTGCTATGTCTGCTACATATATTTCATGAATATTTAAAATATATCACAATATTATTAAATGGTTCATATATAATATTTTTTTTCTCGATGACTTTAACCAGCTATTTGCCATGGACTACACAGACAGGCCCTTCAAACTTGACAGGGAGCTATAGGAGTTTAAGAATGACAGACAGAAGAACCACAAAGCTGGGAAAGGATGGCAGTGTACTTGAATGGAGATGCATTAGAAGCCCCAATTCTCAGAGCCTTTTTTTTAATAGAGCATAAATGAGAAAGAGGGGTAGTAAAACCTTTGTACAGAGTCTCTGTAGGGAAGTAGTCTCAGAGGGTTATACTCAGTGGGTGAGTTGCAATAGGTACTTATTGCAGGTACTGTTTTGCTAAAGGGCGACCATTCATCAACCTCCACATTTGGATAGGGGAGAGGCCTTGCCATTCCCCCGAGCCTGACCTTGGTAATTCTGTGCCATTTTCACGAGTATGAGACACCGGTGTCTTTGACATGGCTGTGCTTATGCCAATAAAACAAATTCACTTAGGAATTCAATTGCTCCCCACAACCATGAACTTACTTTGTTTTAATATTCAGTAGCTCCACTGTTGTTTACTACACAGGTATTCTGGGATCAAGGTATCCAACAATGGGCCTACAGTATTATTCTGCTAAATGAACATAACATTTGGCTCACTCTTAATGATTTGTCATTTCACTTGTAGATTAATGCATCTCTCAGTCTTCATCAGAGAAGCTTCTATTTTTAGTAGATGATGCTTAACACAGAGACTCACAATAGTCAATATACAGAGAATAGACATTTCAGAGTTCCCATTCTTATATGTGACAGTAACATGAGAAATGATACACATGGAATAAAATAATTTCAAATGTGTTTACAAATACTCCCAGAAAAATTATTCTAAATCACATAGGAGCAGATAAAACAAAAATCTAGATGATTCTGTAAGTATATTGATGTGAACATGTTCATTATTTTAACACATACAATCCCATGTTCAAAGCAACATAATACATAGGCAATGAAGCATCAACTAATAAAGGACTGCTACTATATTCAAGAAGCTTGCAGCCTAGTAACTAATACAATGCTAATAATACAAATCAAATAACTACTGCTGGAAGGTGCTATTTATGGCACTAGAGGAGAATAATAGTTACCGACATACTCAGTTTTGAGCTCTGCAAGTTACAATAAACATTGTTTTGGCAAGGCATGCTCATTGGTACAATAGTGGCATGGATATTATGGAAACAACCAACTGCTTA
>PVIU01027121.1:0-20956 GCA_004026605.1 Ondatra zibethicus | reverse complement strand
GGATGGGGGTGGGCCTTGGACTTCCAACAGGGCAGGGCACCATGCCCTCTTTCAAGGAAAAAGGGGGAGGGAGGAGGGGATGGGGGGTAGTGGGAGGGGACCGGGAGAAGGGGAAGAAAGGAAAAAAAATTTTTTTTATCTTTAATTATGTTCTTGAATGGAAAAAATAAAACAAAACAATGTATGGAAAAAAAAATAAACTTGCCTCTTAGAGTCCACGTCATTCATCCTACATTTATATGATGGAAACAAATAATAAATAGCCATCATCAAGAACTCTGACCTCAAATATTGATAGAGAGTTGGGAAAAATTATTGCTGTGGGACAATGGTTTTACCCTGTAGAGATCTGTTACTTTTAGTTGTTTAATAAAGTGCTAATTGGCCAGTAGCCAGGCAGAAAGTAGAGGTGGGCAATGAGAACAGTAGAATTCTGGGAAGAGGACTCAGTCTGCAGCCATCACCCAGAGGCAGAGGAAACAAATTGTTGCTGCCTCACCAAATAAGGTACCAAGCAATGTGACTAACACACACAAGAATATTGGTCTAATATAAGGTGTAAAAATTAGTTAATAAGAAAATCCTGAGCTACTAGGCCAACCAGTTTATAATTAATATAGACCTCTATGTGTTTCTATGTGATTGAATGACTGAAGGACATGGTGGGACAGAAACCTTGTCCAATAAAGTATATCTTGGACCTCCAACCAAAGCTGATACAAGGGACCATCCACTGAGGTAGTAGGCCAGAACTAGAGACATCTGTGGGATTATCCTCAAGTCAGGGACCTTTTAGGAAGCAGGCCCAAGCCAGGAAATCTTTTGTAAAAGGCCTGAGCCAGGGACCCCTACTGGAACAGGTCAGAGGCAGTGACTTTCACAGGAGAATATACAAAGGAGCAACCTCTCAGGGAACAGACCCAAACAAGAGACCTTTGAGGAACTGAACTAAGTCAGAGACCTCAGCCAGAGAAGGCCCAAGACCACAACCTCCACAGAAGAAGGCTTGAGCCAGTGACCTCTGCTGGAGACCACATCCATGGAGCAGGTACAAGGGAGCCATTGCTGAGGGAGCAGGCCAGATTCAGAGACCTCTGCTAGAGCAGGTTTAAACCAACAGCTACTGCTAGAGCAGGCCAGACCCAGCAAACTCTGTTGAAGCAGCCCTAAACAAGCAACCTTTATGGAAGCAGGCCTGAAAGACACCCAGAATTGCAGAGAGGCCCCCAGAATGCTGAGAAAAAAAAGCAGACAAGAGGACAAATAAAAGCAAATTGAAGACATAGATATCAATCTACACACCAAAGAACACCTGATTTTTGACAAAGAAGCAAAAAATATAAAATGGAAAAAGGAAAGCATATTTAACAAATGCTGCTGTCATTATTTCATATCAACATGCAGAAGAAAGAAAATAAATACCTATCTATTGCCATGCACAAAATTCAAGTCCAAATGGACCAATGACCTCAACATTTAAACCAACCACACTTAACCCCATAGAGGAGAAATTGGGAAGTACACTTGAAAGCATTGGCACAGGAGATGAATTATATATAACCCCAGTAGCACAGACACTGAGAGAAACAGTTAATAAATGGGACTTCCCTAAAACTGAGAAGCTTCTGTAAAGCTAAGAACATGGTCAACAAGACAAATTGGCAGCCTACAGAATGGGAAAAGATCTTCACTAACCCCATATCAGACAGAGGCCTGATCTCCAAAATATACAAAGATCTCAAGAAATTGGTCATCAAAAGAACAAATAATCCAATAAAAAATGGGGTGCAGACCTAAACAGAGAACTCTCAACAGTGAAATCTAAAATGGCTGAAAAACACTTAGGGAAAATTTCAACATTCTTAGCAATCAGAGAAATGCAAATCAAAACAAATCTGAAACTCCATCTTACACCTGTAAGAATGGTTAAGATGAAAACACTGATGACAACCCATGCATGACAGGATGTGCAGTAAAGGGAACACTCCTGCATTGCTTGTGGGAGTGCAATTTGATTCTGGCACTTTGGACTTCTGTATGGTGATTTCTCAGAAAATGAGGAAGCAACCTTCCTCAACACTCAGCAATATCATTTTTGGGTATATACCCAAAGCATTCTCAATCATAACACAAGGACATGTGCTTAATTGCATTTATAGCAGCATTGTTTGTCATAGCCAGGACATGGAAACAACCTAGGTACCCCTAAACTGAAGAATAGATGAAGAAAATGTGGTACATTTCCACAACAGATTAATACACAGCAGAAAAGAATAAAGATATCTTGAAATTTGCAGGCAAATGGATGGATCTAGAAAGCATCATCTTGATTGAGAAAACCCGGACTCAGAAAGACAAATAGCATATGTATTCAGAATAAGGACTTTTGGACATGATTTTTAAAAAGCCTAAAATTTACAATTTCAGAAAACCTAGTCAAAAAAGGGGACACCACAAGAGACATAAATAGATTGAATGTACATGGGAAGTAGAAAAAGACAAGATCTCCTGAGTAAATCGGTAGCTTGGGGTCCCCATAAGAAGGTAGAAGAGGAGGGGAAGAGGAAGGGAGAGAAGGAAAGAAAAATATATTGCTCAATAAACAATAAAAAAATATATCTCATTCACCAAAGGTGAAGGGAGAGCAAATTAGTTACTGTACCTTGTGAAATCAATGTGGAACTAACTTTAAAATGGTAAAAGTAGAGTTACCGTATAACCCAATTACAACGTTTCTTAAATGTACTAAAATAATGCTCTATTCTACCACAGATATTTGTGCACACTTACCTTATTTCTGGCTTTGTCATAACAGCTAAGAAAAGGAAACCGCATAAATATCTATGAATAAGTGGATTACAAAAATATGGTACATATACACTAAGCAATTTTAAACAACTGTAAAATAAATGAAACCTGGAAAATTAATATATCTAGAAAATATAATATGAAATGAGTTGAATAAAAATCAGACACAAACTAAGTCTGCTCCAAAATACATATTCTACCCTGTTGTCATAGTTAGGGTTTCTATTGCTTAAAAGAGACACCACGTCCATGACTACTATTATAAAGAAAAACTTTTAATTGGGATGATTTACAGTTCAGAGATCTAGTCCAATATCATCATGGCAGGATATGGTGGCATGCAGGCAGACATGGTGCTGAAGAAGGACCTGAGAGTCTTACATCTTGATCTGCAGGCAGCAGTAAGTGGAGTGAACTATAAGGAACTTGAGCATAGAAGACCTCAAATCCTGACCCCACTATGATAAGTGTTCTCCAACAAGGCCAAACATACGTCAACAAGGCCACACCTTTAAATAGTGTCACCCCCTACAAACTTATAGGAGGGGGCAATTACATTCAATCTATCACATCTGTAATGTATACATACAGACATATGCTCCTACATACATTATCAGACAAACTACATCTTTTTTGAAAAAGTGTGTGTTTAGCAGTCATTAATCATAAGACCTTAGACTCTTGACTAAAAATGTATTTGCATTTTTAGGGAATTGTTTTCATATTTATTTAAAATATTTTTAAATATTTGAGAATTTAATACATTATATTTTAATATTATTCAGCCACTGCTACAACACCTGCCAAGTCCACACTGATCCTAGACCCTCCCTCGGTGTATGAAATAAAATTAACCATTTTTTAGAATTCTTAACGAATTTTCAATTTGTAACTAAGCTTAACTGTCTTCTTATATATACTTCTTATATATAATCCTTGTTTCAGCTTCTCTTACTAGAAGATATTTGTTCTTTAGCCTGAAATTTCATGCGGTTTCTACACCTGAAAGAACTGGATTTGTTGATTGTTCCTCATTTCAGTTATAATGATCCATGGAGATTACAAGATGCTTACCTTTCTCCAATGGTTATTGAGTCATCCATGCCCATTTTCCTTACAGAATGGTTTATCAAATGAAGTGCTGAAAATAGTCTCTTAAATGTTTTCCCCTGAATTGTTTGGATCCAGATCAGGGTATCTTTGGTTCTGAGTTGTTCCACAGAGAGAGGAAAAGTGTTCATCAAACCAGGAGTGGTACTATTAGATCTGTAATTCTGTTGATAAAATGAAATAAAGAGAATTTAACTACAGGTTAACGTCCTAGGATTCTTTACTCTAAATACCTTTATAAATGGAAAGCTTGAGTGAGTGTAAAAATGATTCTCAATCAGGTGGCATCAGAACAAGGAGCAGTTGGCAGCTTATCCTCACACTTACAATACCCTGGGTGGTTTATGATCTGATCTGTATTACTTTGGGAGGTAAAATGGTTCCTAGTTGAAAGTGGTAAGTTGCACCATATTCAGGCTGCATCCTGCCACTGAAACTAGAGGGGATCCTGGGATGGTCTGGGATACATACTTGATGTGGTGGTTTCGATCCTGGTTTATTTTTGTTTCATTAATTCTTTTTTATTTCTGGAACCAAAAAGGTCCTTTTTCAAGCTCTAGAGTTGATGGTCAGTCTTTACCTTAAAGTCAGAGCAGGAGTAATATTATTTTGTGTGATCTGATGCATACTGAGAGCATCGATTGAAAATCTGCATTTTGGACTCCTATCAACATTCATTAATGAACAGAAAGCCACATTTCAACATTAATCAGCAGAAATATTTAAAGAGGAAGAGAATTATTATTCAAAATTTATGATAGAGAGGAGGAAAGGATGTAGGAAGGAATAGAGACAGGTAGAGAGATAGAGAAAAATCTTTAAATAAATGACAGTGACTGTTTATGCAAAAAGAGATTACTTCCTGAAGAAGGACCAGTCTTGCATTAAGGTCATAATCCTAAGGTTCCATGGCTCTCAGGAATGATAACTGCATAAAAGAAAAGACATGAAAGTAGGAGGAAGACAAGTTGGGAAGTAAAAGAGGGCCTGCATATTGGAAAGAGACTAAATTAAAAAATATAAACTGGCATACATGTGTGTATTTGTAAAGAGAAAGACAGCAACAGGGAGACATTAGATAGATAACAGACGGAAAGTTATATGATAAATAGTCAAAAGATGATTGATGATAGACAGACAGACAGATAGATGATAGATACATACATACATACATACATACATACATACATACATACATACATAGACAGACAAAGATGTATTGATTCCAGGTAGCATAAAGAACATCATCAAAGGCTCCTGGAGATCTCCATTACAATGGTTGCTCCCCTCTTTAATATTACTTAAAGTACTCGATCCAGGGCAAAGAATAAATATTATTCAACCCAAATATTTGAAAAGGCCACTAGAAACAAATTATAAATTATGAAGGTACTGAGGTACATAAGGATATCGAATAACTTTGTGAGAATATGAAGTATCTTGTATCTACTAATCCCTGAAACATATGAGATCAATTTGAAAGCATATGCCTCTTCTGTAACTGTAAGAATATATAAGTGAGGCCTCTGTCAGTCCCTTCATCTACTCCAGAATTCTTTGTTGCCTATAAATCTTCCTTCTCAGGTACTGTAGGGTGCTGCTGCAGAGTTCTCACTCTTTACATCTTCTTAGAAGGCACCTACTCCATATGTGCTCTCATTTACAAAGTGTCAATTCCATGAGTAATGCCCACTGTAAGATACAGAGAAATATGGAACCTCCACAGATTGAGAAGCAATGAAGAAACCCAAAAAGGCTGTGGAAACTCTGATACACTGTCCCAGTCCTGGCTTGCAAAGGAAAACAAGTAAAAGATAAGACTGGAAAAAATATCATATACCAGTAGGAAGATAAAACCTGAGATTCCAAATCTAAAGACACTGGGACACTTGCGGGCTTTCATGATGTTGGTTACAATAAAAGAAAAAATTATACCCATTGCAAAACTTTGCAAATCTGAAATAACCACAAACCACAGTATCTGAGTTAAGTCCTAGGCATATTCCCTGGAGAAAATCTTTCATTATAGAAAAAATAATTTCTAGAGCCAACAATCATGGCAGATTCACAAATATTAAATTACAGTCTTAATAAGAATTTCAAAGGCAGTAAAATCAAATTTCTGGATGAATATACCAACTTTCTGGTTTCATGTCCCTATGATAATGAAATATATACAATGCTTCTAAAAGATATTTAAAATAATGCTCTCATGTCTACTTAGAAAGATAAAAGTGAATATGACATAGAGAATTCAGCATTTAAAAAGATGAATGAGAATTTAGCAAACACACATAAATCATTAAAGGGAAGCCTTAAAAATAAAGCACAAGAAATTAATAAAAAATTTAAATGCTTAAAATTTTCAACAATAAAATGAATAATGAGATGAAATTATTCTAGTGCAGAGGCAATACACTGGCTGTTACAGCTTGAAGAGCCAGAAATTAATGTCATTTCAGGTCTAGCCAAATTTCTAATAAAGCAAGATGAGTCTAGCCAGACTTTTGAGCTTCAAACTATTGCCCAAGTTCCCTTGTGCCTTTGTCTCACAATGATACAGAGTGAAATGCTACTGTACAGTCAAACAGTACATTGCAGCTGCGCCCCTTCAAGCAAGGAGGTTTTTGTTAGGGTCTACATAACTGTGGGAGGAACATGTGTACCTTGCATGCAGTAATAAACTCCTAAATCCTCAGGCTCCACTTTGCTGATTTTAAGAGTGAAATCTGTCCCTGACCCACTCCCACTGAACCTCTCTGGGACTCCAGGCCTAAGTTTGGACACCTGATAAATTAGTTGCTTTGGCGGCTGGCCTGGCCTCTGTAGGAACCAATTCAAATAGGTTTTTCCATCACCGTGTATCAGGCTCTGACTGGACTGGCAAGAGATGGAGGCTGATTGTCCAATGGCAACTGACAATGAGAGTGGAGTCTGGGTTATCACAACATCACCACTGGCTTCTGAAATTATAAAAGAATAGCAAAATATCATGTGAAAGTTTCCTGAGAAATCTTTCTGAAATTCTTTATGCTATTAATTTCAAATGAGTTCCTGGTATCTTTTGTGATTTTTAAAAAATATATCAAATGCTTCTCATGCACACACATACACACACAATTTGGAGAATTTAATGGTCATAGTATTCACCACGTCATCCAATATAAGTCAGAATCTTCATCTTAGCACAGATCTTTTATGTTTACTTTCTAATTTCACATAACTAAACATTACATGGTCATCATGGAGAACAGGATCTGCCTGATTACACATAGACAACACTCATTGGCATCCAGAGTTCACCCTCTCTCCCCATTCTCTCCTGTTATCTCCCTCTATCCTTACCCAAAATCCAGAATATGAGCAGAAACAGGGAATGGACAAGACACATCATTTTGAGAAGATGAACAAAGTAGGGTTATTAATGATGGGTGAGAACACAGTTGAGCTTTTATCTCAGTTCAGCAAAGCAAGGTCCTCCTTAGGGAGAAATATGCAAATACCATGGTCTGTCTAACAGTATACATAGAGGAGACAGTTATGCCAGCTTATTAAATATTTAAGAATGTTTTAAAATTTTCTTCTTTATATCAGGAGTTAAAGCAATAAAGCAAAACATATTGACAGATGAGAGACTAGCAGGATGCTGAAAAACTGACAATGTAGAGTAAATCAGTTGGAAATATGTATTAACAATGTAGTCTAGTTGTCTAATTTGAAATATACTTTAATTTTATCTATAACAATACGACTTGATTGCAGAAAAAGTTAATGTGGTTAAAACACAAAGAAAATTATCCTGTTGATGAAATGAGCTCCCAAAACTTTTTGCTCATAGTCTGTAGGGCAAAATGAAAGCAAATCATTCAAATTTCTCTTCAAATTATTGACTGTACTATTATTCAGTATTAGAACATAGACTTCTGATTACAGGTGACTCAGTTAAGTTACCAATGCATTTCAAAAACAAATAGACACAATAAGTATTGCCATACATAATCATATATACTATACATTCATTAAGAAATGCACAAAAGCATGATTATAGACATTACTTTATAACCCACATTGTTTTCATAACATTGAAATGCTTTTTGGATCAAATTTTCTTAATATTGCATATCAAATAACATCTCAGCTTCCTGTTGTCAATTAAGTTTATGTATTTTTTCATTGTCCAATCTCATTTGATATAAATCATTCAGTATATGTCTTTCAGTAACATACCTTCATTTTAAGGATACAGGTATTTCTTTAAAGGTTCACTCATGTTTGTGAATAAATAAATAATATATATCTAATGCTGAATCTTCTAGTAATGATAACATTTATTCTTCCATCCATTTTTATTTTTTACATTCAGTAGTTAATCAACACACTAAGAATTTTTAAATTGCATTATAAATGAACATATATTTCCATTTATTTTTAGAAGAAACAAATGAGTGTATTTAGCTGCCTGCAAGCCAGATAAAAAATGAAACCTACTATAGTTCATTAAATATAGATTGCTTTGCATATTAATTTCAATATTCTGTAATGTACATTTTTCTCCTAGTCATTGTGACATTCACTTATACTTGCAAAAGATACTTGATCATTTATCCTTATTTTAAAATTTGTTTTTTTTTTGCTGGTACAAAGGAGATACCATGCCCCAAAATATAAATGTAAATGCCTTGTGTATATGTTGCAAAAAATATGTTGCCTGCTTCTTTGTCCCAACAACCCAGAACCAAATAATCACATAGAAACTGTATTAATTAAAACACTGCTTGTTCCAAGGCTAATTCTTGCATCTTAATTTAACCCATTTCTATTAATCTGTAGATTGCCACATGGCAGTGGCTTAATAGCTAAAGTTCTGACCAGCATCTGTCTCCAGCAGCTCCATGTTGGCTCTGACTCCACCATCCTTCACCCTGGCATACAGCCTAGGTTTCCCTGATTATCTAAGTTCTGCCCTATCAGGCCAAGGCAGTTTATTAATTCATTAACTAATAGAAGCAACACATGGACAGAAGGAACTCCCTCACTATTTCCCCTTTTCTGTTTAAACAAAAAGGGAGGCTTTAACATAGTAAAATTACATATAACAAAACAGGTATCAAGCAAGAATTACAGTTACAATATTTCTATTTACTTTACATTTTTTAATAACTAAGGAAAAATATAACAACTAACTATCTATTCTTCAAATCCATTGAAGACTCCAGAAGAATATAATATTACCTAAGTAAACAAGAAGTGCGTTATAAACAACTTCCAAAACTCTAGAAAAGACAGAGACATCTTTCTGCCTGGACAGTCACCAAAAGTTCTTCTGTACCATTGGGGCATCCATCTTCAGCCTACAGGCCTATAGAATCCGGCAGACTTTTCCATGAAGCATGAAATTTCAAAGACAGGTCTGCCTATATTTGTAGTTTGCCAGTCACTTTCTTTTGTATCCTGCAGAATGTCTCACAGACTCTTTCATGAAGCAGGAACCCTGAAGGATTGTCTCACCTTTAGGCAAGTTCAACAGTCATTGCTCTGTGGGTCCTGCATCTCCAGTTTATGCAACAGTCCAGGCAAGAGCAGTCTCTTGCCCAAATGTCTAACCAACACCATAAGGAGACTCTTCAATACCCATCCTCTTCTTGAACTAGATTTGTGCTGCCAGGAGCAAAGGTATCTCATTGTCATGAACAGTCCTAAATTCTTAAACATTTTAAATGCCATGTTCTGAAGTTCTCTGAAAGATTTGAAGAATATATATCTAACTGAAATATATCTCTATACATCTAGAAAATCTAACATGACTATAAGCTTGACTATTATAGATGATCATCTATTAATATATATTTCATAATTACACATCGCATTTTTAAATGAACTATACAAACACAATACCTTAATCAAGATCAGAAATGCAAATACAAAATTGAACTTAAATTTGTATCAATAAACCAAGATTCATACCAATGCAAATCTCTATAGCATATCCCCCTTTAAATGTAAACAAACAATTATAAACAATATGGGCATAGTTTTGTCCATACTACTTCCTGCTGTTTGGGGGCACTGTTAATTAGGTCTTGTATTGTGTATACTGTGTGCTTGATTCATCTCAGTCAGCAGTTGGGCAAAGCATTTTCTTTGTGGGGGTGTTTGCAGCTACCTTTCAGGGGGTCTCAGTCCATCATATCATGTTAGCCTGGAATGAATCTACAGGTTCTCATCCTCTGTGGAGACAAAAGAAGAACCTCTTTTCCAAAGCACCATATCCTTAGACACAAATATGAAAGTCAGGACACCGTTATAATATACATGTTAGTTTACCATAGCAGCCCATACAATGAAATATTTCTCTGTACTTCTTCACAGTCAAAAATTTCAAAGAAAACATAATGATACACATAAACCAGAATCTCTGTGTATAGTCCATCTTTACATGGTTTATTTTATTTAATCCTTTTAATCTATGACTGCCTGCACTCTGTCTATTGAAAGACTATTTTAAAAATGATTTACTTCTTTTCCAACTCTCTATACTCTTTTTCTTCTTTCTCCCAAGCCTATGTACATTTATCCAACATTGTGTTCCATTTAGAGTTCTTTTACGTCTGAATCTGTCCTTATTGTGTTATCTGTAATTCTTTACTGTCTTCAAAATGTTAAGCAGCTTGGTTGCAGCTGCTTTGGATGTTGGCTCCACCTATCCCTAATTACAAAATGGTGGAGTTACCATTTCAGCTAGATATGGGTCCACGAGGTAGGAGCTGCACTCAGTCCTTTAACTCTGAGATTAAGCATGCAGCACATAAACCCTTTTTATCTGAGTAATAGCTAAATCTGCCATGCAGAACCTAGCTCAGCCTGGAAATATGTGGAGACAGGCAGGAATATAGGTGGGACAACCAGGCAGAAAGTAAAGGTGGGGTGATGAGAACAGGAGAATTCTGGCAAGAGAAAAAAATCTTTCTGCAGTCCTGACCCAGCCAAAGAAGAAGCAAGATGTGACTGCTTCACCGAATAAGGTACCAAGCCACGTGGCTAACATGGAAAAGAATTATGGGCTAATATAGGTTATAAGAGTAAATAAGAAGCCTGAGCTAATGGACCAATCAGTTTATAAGTAATGTAGACCTCTGTGTGATTTCTTTGGGGCTAAACAGCTGTGGGACCTGGTGGGAACGAAAACTTTGGCGGCTGGCCTGGCCTCTGTAGGAACCAATTCAAATAGGTTTTTCCATCACCGTGTAAGAGGCTCTGACTGGACTGGCAAGAGATGGAGGCTGATTGTCCAATGGCAACTGACAATGAGAGTGGAGTCTGGGTCATCACAACATCACCACTGGCTTCTGAAATTATAAAAGAATAGCAAAATATCATGTGAAAGTTTCCTGAGAAATCTTTCTGAAATTCTTTATGCTATTAATTTCAAATGAGTTCCTGGTATCTTTTGTGATTTTTAAAAAATATATCAAATGCTTCTCATGCACACACATACACACACACACACAATTTGGAGAATCTAATGGTCATAGTATTCACCACGTCATCCAATAAAAGTCAGAATCTTCATCTTAGCCCAACAGGAAGACTTGAACACCATAATCCAAAAGCAGTGGAAGAACTGGACTTTAAATGTACCATTATGAAAATGATAGAGACCCGTAAACAAGATGTGAAAAGCTCCCTTAAAAAAGTTAGAAGAAATTAATAAATCCCTCAAAGATACCCAAGAAAACCAAGAAAAAGCAACCAAACGGGAAAGGAAACAGTTCAAGACTTGAAGACTGAAATGGAGGTAATAAAGAAAACACAAACCAAGGAAAGGCTGGAAATAGAAAATATAGGTAAACAAACAGGAACTACAAAGACAAGTACAAACAACAATATATAAGAGATAGAAGAAAGAATCTCAGGTGCTGAAGATACTATAGAGGAAATAATCTCATTGATCAAAGAAAACAACAAATCCAACAAATTCTTAACACAAAACATCCAGGAAATCTGGGACAACATGAAAAAAGACCAAACATAAGAATAATAGGAGTAAAAGAAGGAGAAGAAATGCAGGTCAAATGCCCAGAAAAATATATTCAACAAAATTATAGAAGAAAACTTTCCCAACCTAAAGAAGAATATTCCTATGAAGGTACAAGAAGCTTACAGAACACAAAATAGACTGGATCAAAAAAAAAATCCCCTTACCATATTATAATCAAAACACAAAATGAACAGAATAAAGAAAGACTATTTAGAGCTGCAAATGAAAAAGTTCGAGTAACCTATAAAGGTAAACCTATCAGAATTGCATCTGACTTCTCTATGGAAACCATAAAGCAAGAAGGTCTTGGACAGATGTACTGCAGATACAAAGAGACCATGGATGCAAGCCCACACTACTATAAATATATAAAGCTTTCAATCAACATCAATGGAGAATACAAGATATTCCATGACAACAACAGATTTAAACAATATGTATCCACAAACCCAGACTTACAGAAAGTACTAGAGAAAAAACCTCAACAAAATGAAGCCAACAACACCCACAATAGTACAGAAATCTGACAACCCTCCACCAGCACAACCCAAAGAAAGAAAACACAAAAACACTACCACCAAAAGAAATAACCAGAGTTAACAGCCACTGGTCATTATTATCAATTAATATCAATGGACTCAATTCTCCTACAAAAATTCACAGGATAAGAGAATGAATATGAAAACAGGATCCAACATTCTGTTGTTTACAAGAAACACACCTCAACCACAAAGACAGACATTATCTTAGAGTAAAGAGTTGGGAAAAGGTTTTCAATCAAAAGGCCCTAGGAAACAAGCGGGTGTGGCTACTTAATATCGAACAAAATTGATTTCAAACTAAAGTCAATCAGAAGAAATGGAAAAGGATACTTTATATTCATAACAGGAAGAATTAATCAAAATGGAGTCTCAACACTGAATATATATGCCCCTAATACAAAAGCTCCCACATGTGTGAAAGAAACATTAATAGAACTCAAATCCCACATCAAACCCCACACACTAATAGTAGGAGATTTCAACACTCCTCTCACACCAATGGACAGGTCAACCAGACAGAAACTTAACAGAGAAATATAAGAACTAACAGATATAATGAATCAAATGGACTTAATAGACATCTATAGAACATTCCACCCAAGCAGGGAAGAATATATGTTCTTTTCAGCATCTTATGGAATCTTGTTGAAAATTGATCACATACTCGATAACAAAGCAAACATCCATAGATACAAAAAAATTGGTGTATTATTGGATCACCATGGAGTAAAGTTAGAATTTAACAATAATTCCACCCCCAGAAAGTATAAAAACTCATGGAAACTGAACAGTCAATTATTGAACTACTCCTGGGTCAAGGAAGAGATAAAGAAAGAAATTAAATTCTTCCTTGAATTCAACAAAAATAAAGACACAACATACCCAAACCTATGGGACACTATGAAAGTGCTAAGAGGAAAGTTCATAGCACTATGTGGCCAAATAAAGAAAATGGAAAAAGCACACATTTGTGACTTAACAGCACACCGGAAAGCTCTAGAAAATAAAAGAAGCAGACTCATCCAGTAGGAGAAGAAGCCTCAAAATAATCAAACTGATGGCTGAAATCAACAAAATAGAGACACAGAAAACAATCCAAAGAACCAATGAAACAAAGAGCTGGTTCCTTGAGAAAATCAAAAAGATTGACAAACCCCCATCCAAACTGAGAAGCTTCTGTAGAGCAAAGGACACAGTAATTTAGACAAAAAGGTATCCTACTGAATGGGAGAAGATCTTCACTAACCTCACATCAGACAAAGGTCTGATCTCCAAAATATACAAAGAACTCAAGAAACTAGACATTAAAACTCTAAATTACCCAATTAAAAAATGGGGTAATGATCTGAACCGAGAATTCTCAATAGAAGAAGTTCGAATGGCCAAAAGATACCTAAGGTCATGTTCAACTTCCTTAGCAATCAGGGAAATGCAAATCAAAACAACTTTGAGATACCATCTTACACCTGTCAGAATGGCTAAAATCAAAAACACCAATGATAGCCTATGCTGGAGAGGATGTGGTGTAACGGGAACACTCATCCATTGCTGGTGGGAATGCAAACTTGTGACACCACTTTGGAAATCAGTGTGGCGGTTTCTCAGGAAATTGAGAATTAACCTACCTCAGGATCTAGCAATACCACTCTTGGGAATATACCCAAGAGATGCCCAATCATACTACAAAAACATTTGTGACTCTATGTTCATAGCAGCATTATTTGTAATAGCCAGAACCTGGAAACAACTGAGGTGCTGCTCAATGGAAGAATGGATCAAGAAAGTGTGAAATATATACACATTAGAGTACTACGCAGCAGTAAAAAACAATGAGATCTTGAATTTTGCATGCAAATGGATGGAAATAGAAAACGCTATCCTGAATGAGGTAACCCAAACCCAAAAAGACGATTATGGTATGTATTCACTCATTAGTGGACCCTAGCCATAAAACAAAGGGCACTAAGCTGATAGCTCACAAGCCCAGAGAATCCAAATAGCAAGGCGAACCCAAAGAAAATCATATATAGATCCTCTTGGAAATTGGAAGCAAACAAGATTGCCAGGCAAAAGGTGGGATAACAGGGGTGGGGATAAAGGTGGGGTAGTGGGGCAGGGGAGTGGAGAGGGGGAAGGAGAAGGGAGAAGGGAAGGCCTGGGAGAGCTTGGCGGAGTGGGAGGGTGGAGATGAAGGAAAGGTGGATATTGGGGAAGGGAATAAGATATCTACATTATTGGAGTCATTTTAGGACTGGCAAGATACTTGGCTCTAGAGGAGATCCCAGGTGTCCACGGGGATGTCCCCAGCTAGTTCCTTGGGGAGCAGAGGAGAGGGTGCCAGAACTAGCATTGTCCCATAGTCACACTGATGAATATCTTGATCACAACCATAGAAATTTCGTCTGATGGATGAAGATAGAGACAGAGACCCACATTCACACCAGAGCAATGGATTGAGCTCCCAAGGTTCAGTCGAAGAGCAGAAGGTGGGAGAAGATGAGCAAGGAAGTAAGGACCGCGAGGGTTTGGTCCACCCATTGAGACTGTGTGTCTGATCTAATGGGAGCTCACCAAATCCAGCTGGACCGGGACTGAATGAGCATATGATCAAACTGGACTCTCTAAATGTGGCTGCCAATGAGGGCAGAATGAGAAGCCATCAACAATGACACTAAGACCTATCTTCTCTGCATGTATTATCTATTTGGGAACCTAGTCGATTTGGATGCACACCTTCGTAGGAAGGAATAGAGGGGGGAGGGCCTTGGACTTACCACAGGGCTGGGCACCATGCCCTCCTTTAAGGAAGCAGTGGGAGGGTGGGGAGCGGGAGGGGACTGGGAGATGGGGAGAAAATGTAATTCTTGTTTTTGAATAGAAAAATAAAAGAATATGGGAAAAAATAAATAAAATTAAGAAAAGACCAGATGAACAATTTAAATAGACCTAGAAGTCGTGAGGAAATAGAAGCTGTCATCAAAAACCTCCCAACCAAAAAAACCCCAGGACCAGATGGTTTTAATGAATAATTCTACCAGAAGTTCCAAGAAGAACTAATACCTATACTCCTTAATGTGTTTCACAGAATAGAAACAGAAGAGTCATTGCCAAACTCTTTTTATGAGGCTACAGTTACCAAAAGTACACAAAGACGCAAGCAAGAAAGAAAATTACAGACCAATCTCACTCATGAACATCGATGCAAAAATTCTCAATAACATAATGGCAAAACGAATCCAAGAACACATCAAAAAAATCATCCATTATGATAAAGTATGCTGCATCCCTGAGATGCAGGGCTGGTTCAACATACAAAAATCTATCAATGTAATCCATCATATAAATAAACTGAAAGAAAAAACCATATGATCATTTCATTAGATGCTGAAAAAGCATTTGACAAAATTCAACACCTCTTTATGATAAAGGTCTTGCAGAGATTAGGGATACACGGGTCATATCTAAGTATAATAAAAGCAATATATAGCAAGCCGACAGCAAACATCAAATTAAATGGAGAGAAGCTCAAAGCCATTGCACTAAAATCAGGAACAAGACAAGGCTGTCCACTGTCACCATACCTCTTTAATATAGTGCTTGAAGTCTTAGCAGTAGCTATAAGACAGAATAAGGAGATCATGGGGATTCGAATTGGAAAGGAAGAAGTCAAACTTTCGTTATTTGCAGATGATATGATAGAGCTTAGGGGAGTGGGATGGTTGAGATGGAAGAAGGGTGAATATAGGAGCAGGGAAGAAGATACCTACATTAAGGGAGCCATTTTAGGGTTGGCAAGAGACTTGGTTTTAGAGGGGACCCCAGATGTCCACATGGATGTCCCCAGCTAGGACCTTGAGACCAGAGGAGAGGGTGTCTGAACTGGCCTTGCCCCACTATCACACTTAAGATTATCTTGAATATCACCATAGAATCTTCATCCAGCGATGGATGGAGAGAGAGAGAAAGAAACCCACATCCACATTAGAGCAATGAACTGAGCTCCCAAGGCCCAGTTGAAGAGCAGAAGGAGGGAGAAGATGAGAAAGGAAGTCAGGACCCCGAGGGGTGTTAGTCCACCAATTGAGACAGTATGCCTGATCTAAAGGGGGCTCACCAAATCCAGCTGGACTGGGACTGAATGAGCATGTGATCAAACCAGATTCTCTGAATGTGGCTGCCAATGGGCATACACAGGAGCCATCAATAATGGCACTGGGACCTATCTCTTCTGCATGTATTGGCTTTTTGGGACCCTAGTCTATTTGGATGCACACCTTCCCTGGCTGGGATGGAGAGGGAAGGACCTTGGACTTCCCACAGGGCAGGGTACCTTCCATCTCTTAAGGATGCAGGGGGAGGGAGGAAGGATGAGGGGGAGCGTGAAAGGACAGGGAGAAGGGGAGGAAGTGTAAATTTGTGAAAAAAAATAAAAAAAGACTCACACTTCCTGTGCTGAGAACAGAGGCACACACTTGTAAGGCTGTGCATGCCTGACGTTAAGGACCCTGCGGGCCTCTTTGTTCCACAGGACCCTGCACCACCCCCCTGCAAGATTGCCCTTTCCTCTGTGGGGCCTTGGAACCACAGGACTCTCTCTTCCTGTGCTGAGATTGGAATTCCAGAAGGATGGAGATTCAAGACGGACTTCCTCTTCCTGCACTGAGATCAGCTAACCAGAGGGGTGAGTGTGTACAAGCCATCCTGGGAGGTCCACACCCAGTGAGACTCCCCTGACTGAAATCAAAGAAAGAGATGGGTAGGCCTCAAGAAAAGAATTCCTCCATCAACCTGAAAAGCAACATGATAGCACCAGAAACCAATGAGTACTCTGGAAAACCTGAGCAAACTAACCCAGAAGAAGTAGAAGAAATTGACTTTAAACTTAACTTTATAAAAGTGATAGAGACCTTAAAGAAGAGGTGAATAAATCCTTTGAAGAATGGGATGAGAAAACTAACAAAAAGTTAGAAGAAATGAATAAATTCCTCAAAGATTCCCTAGAAAACCAAGAAAAAGCAATCAAACAGGTAATGGAAACAGTTCAACTTAAAAACTGAAATGGAGGAAATGAAGAAAACACAAACCGAGGGAAGGTTGGAGGTGGAAAATTTGGGTAAACGATTAGGAACTGCAGAGACAAGTATAACCAACAGAATACAAAAGATAGAAGAAAGAATCTCAGACGATGAAGATACTAAAGAGAAAATAAACTCATTGATCAAAGAAAACAACAAATCCAACAAATTCTTAACACAAAACACCCAGGAAATCTGGGACACCATGAAAAGACCAAACCTAAGAATAATAGGGGTAGAAGAAGGAGAAGAAGCACAGCTCAAAGGCCCAGAAAATATATTCAACAAAATTATAGAAGAAAACTTTCCCAACCTAAGATGGGTATGACTATGAAGGTACAAGAAACATGCAGAACACCAAATAGATTGGATCAATAAAGGACATCCCCTCGCCATATAATAATCAAAACACAAAACATACAGAATAAAGAAAGAATACTAAGAGCTGCAAAGGAAAAAGGCCAAGTAACGTATAAAGGTAAACCTACCAGAATTACACCTGACTCCTCTATAGAAACCATGAAAGCCAGAAGGTCTTAGATAGTGCTACAGACACTAAGATACCTTGGATGCAAGCACAGACTACTAAACCCAGAAAAGCTTTCATTCACCATCGATGGAGAAAACAAGATATTTCAGGATAAAAACAAATTTAAGCAATACACAGCCACAAACCCAGCCTTACAGAAAGTACTAGAAGGAAAACCACATCTAAAGGAAGCAAGCAACACTCATAATAACACAGACATCTAACTGCCCTACACTAGCACAACTCAAAGAAGGGAAACACACAAACTCTACAACCCTAAAAAAATAACCACAGTAAATAAACTCTGGTCACTAATATCACTTAATATCAATGGACTCAATTCTCCTATAAAAAGTCACAGGTTAAGAGAATGGATACGAAAACAGGATCCAACATTCAGTTGTTTACAAGAAACAGACCACAACCACAAAGACAAACATTATCTCAGAGTAAAGGGTTGGGAAAAGGTTTTTCAATCAAACGGCCCTAAGAAAGAAGCAGGTGTGGCTATACTAATATTGAAAAAAATCGACTTCAAACTAAAATCAATCAGAAGAGATGGAGGTGAACATTTTATACTTTTAAACGGAATAATCCATCAGGATGAAATCTCAATCCTGAATATATATGCCCCTAATATAAAAGCATTCACATATGTCAAGGAAACATTACTAGAACTCAAAGCACACATCAAACCCCACACACTAATAGGAGGAGATTTCAACACTCCTCTCTCACCAATGGACAGCTCAACCAGACAGAAACTTTTTTTTACATTTTTATTTTTTATTTTAATTTTTTTTCATACATTGTTTTGTTTTATTTTTTCCATTCAAAAACATAATTAAAGAAATAAAATTTTTACCTTTATTCCCCTTCTCCCGGTCCCCTCCCACTACCTCCCCACCCCACCTCCCTCCCCCTTCTTCCTTGAAAGAGGGCATGGTGCCCTGCCCTGTTGGAAGTCCAAGGCCCAACCTCATCCCTCCCGGCCTAGGAAGGAGTGCAATCAAAAAGACTCGGTTTTCAAAAAGATAATACATGCAGAAGAGATAGGTCCTGGATGATTATGGTATGTACTCACTCATTAGTGGACACTAGCTATAAAATAAAGGACACTAAGCACTTAGCTCACAAGCCCAGAGAAGCCAAATAGCAAGGTGAACCCAAAGAAAGCATACACAGTACCTCCTGGAAGTTGGAAGCAAACAAGATCATCAAGAAAAAGTTGGAAGCCAGGGGGCGGGGATAGAGGTGGGATGTAGGGGAGCAGGGGACGGGGAGAGGAGGAAGGAGAAGGGAGAAAGACTGGGGAGAGCTTGGGGGAGTGGGAGGGTGAAGATGGAAGAAAGGTGGACATTGGAGAAGGGCATAAGATATCTACATTAAGAGAATCATTTTAGGGTTGGCAAGATACTTGGCCCTGGGGATCCCAGGTGTCCACGGGCATGTCCCCAGCTAGGTATTCAGGCAGCAGAGGAGAGTGTGCCAGAACTAGCCTTGTACCATAGTCACATTGATGATTATCTTGATTACCATTATAGAAATTTCATCTGATTGATGGAGATAGAGACAGAGACCCACATTCACATCAGAGCAATGGACTGAGCCCCCAGGGTGCAGTTGAAGAGCAGAAGGTGGGAGAAGATGAATTAGGAAATTAGGACCATGAGGGGCTGGTCCACCTACTGAGACAGTGTGCCTGGACTAATGGGAGCGCACCAATCCAGCTGGACTGGGACTGAATGAGCATATGATCCAACCAGACTCTCTGAATGTGGTGGCAAAAGTTGGCAGATGGAGAACCCACCAGACAGAAACTTAACAGAGAAATAAGAGAACTAACAGATGTAATAAATCAAATGGACTTAATAGACATCTATAGAACATTCCACCCAAGCAGGGAAGCATATACCTTCTTCTCTGCATCTCATGGAACCTTCTAAAAAATTGATCACATACTCGGTAACAAACCAAACATCCACAGATACAAAAAGATTAGAGTAACCACCTGTGTCTTATCGAATCATCATGGAGTAAAAGTAGAATTTAACAACAATTCCACCCCCAGAAAGCCTACAAACACATGGAAACTGAACAGTCAACTATTGAACCAGTCCTGGGTCAAGGAAGAAATAAAGAAAGAAATTAAAGTCTTCCTTGAATTCAACGAAAATAAACACACAACAAAATCCAACCTATGGAACACTATGAAAGCAATGCTAAGAGGAAGGTTCATACCACATAGTGCCCACATAAATAAAATGGAGAAAGCACACATTAGAGATTTAACAGCATGCCTAATAGCTCTAGAAATAAAAGAAGTAGACTAACCCAGGAGAAGTAGAAGACTGGAAATAATCAAACTGAGGGCTGAAATCAACAAAATAGAGACACAGAAAACAATCCAAAGAATCAATGAAACAAGGAGCTGGTTCCTTTAGAAAATCAATAAGATCGACAAACCCCTATCCAAATTAATCCAAAGGCAGGGAAAGAACACTCATATTAACAAGATAAGGAATGAAAAGGGGGACATAACAACAGACACTGAGGAAATTCAGGGAATCATTAGGTCTTACTACAACAGACTGTATGCCACAAAATTGGAAAATGTAAAAGCAATGGACAGTTTTTTAGATAAATACCATATACCAGATTTAAATCAAGAGCAGGAGAACAATTTAAATAGACCTATAAGTCATGAGGAAATAGAAGCTGTAATCAATAACCTCCCAACCAAAAACATCCCAGGACCAGATGGTTCTTATGCAGAATTCTACCTAAACTTCCAAGAAGAGCTAAAACCTATACTGCTTAAGGTGTTTCACATAATAGAAACAGAAGGGTCATT
>PVIU01027120.1:0-20947 GCA_004026605.1 Ondatra zibethicus | reverse complement strand
TTCTCCCTTCTCCTTCCCCCTATCCCCTCCCCCGCCCCCTACCCCACCTCTATCCCCACCCTTGTATTCCCACCTTTTGCCTGGCAATCTTGTTTACTTCCAATTTCCAAGAGTATCTATATATGATTTTCTTTGGGCTCTCCTTGATATTTGGCTTCTCTGGGCTTGTGAGCTATAAGCTTAGTGTCCTTTGTTTTATGGCTGGGGGTTGGGAGGTTTTTGATGACAGTTTCTATTTCCTTGCAGTTTATAGGTCTATTTAAATTGTTCTCCTGGTCTTGATTTAATTTTCATAGATGATATCTATCTAAAAAATATTCATTTCTTTTATATTTTCCAATTTTGTGTAGTATAGGTTTTTGTATTATGACCTAATGATTCTCTGAATTTCCTCAATATCTTTTGTCATGTGTCCCTTTCATTTCTGATTTTTGAAATTTGGATGTTCTCTCTCTGTCTTTTGATTAGTTTGGTTAAGGGTTTGCCTATCTTGTTGATTTTCTCAAAGAACCAGCTCTTTGTTTCGTTGATTGTTTGTGTTGTTTTCTGTTTTTCTATTTTGTTGATTTCAGCCCTCAATTTGATTATTTCTTGCCTTCTACTCCTCCTGGGTGAGTCTGCTTCTTTTTGTTCTATAGTTTTCAGGTTTGGTGTTAAGTCACTAATATGAGCTTTCTCTGTTTTCTTTATGTGGGCACTTAGTGCTATGAACTTTTCTTCTTAGCACTGCTTTCATAGTGTCCCATAAGTTTGGATATGTTGTGCCTTCATTTTTGTTGAATTAAAAAATTCTTTAATTTACTTCTTTGTTTCTTTCTTGACCCAGGGTTGTTCAGTAGTTCCCTGTTCAATTTTCATGAGTTTGTAGGCTTTCTGAGAGTAGTATTGTTGTTAAATTCTAACTTTAATATATGGTGAAATGATAAGACACAGGGGGCTAGTCCAATTTTTTTTGTAACTGTGGAGGTTTGCTTTGTTGCTGAGCATGTGATCAGTTTTAGAGGAGGTTCCATGAGGTGCTGAGAATAAGGTATATTCTTTTGTGTTTGTGTGGAATGTACTATAGATGTCTGTTAAGTCCATTTGATTCATGACATCTTTTAGTTCTCTTATTTGTCTGTTAAGTTTCTGTCCTGTTGACCTGTCCATTGGTGAGAGTGGAGCATTGAAGTCTCCTACTATTAGTGTGTAGGGTTTGATGTGTGATATAAATTTCAATAATATTTCTTTTACATATGTGGGTGCTCTTGTATTGGGGCATAGATGTTCAATATGAGACAACATCTTGGTGGATTGTTCCTTTTATGAGTATAATGTGTCCTTCTTCATCTCTTCTGACTGGTTCTAGCTTGAAATCAATTTTGATAGATATTAGGATAGCTATACCTGCTTGTTTCTTAGGTTCATTTGATTGGAAAACCTTTTCCCAACCCTTTACTCTGAGGTAGTTCTGTCTTTGAGGTTGAGGTGTGTTTCTCGTATACAGCATAAGGCTTTATCCTGTTTTTGTATCCATTCTCTTATCTTATGTCTCTATAGGTTAATTGTGTCCAATGATATTAAGTGATATTCATGACCAGTGGTTGTTAATCCTGGTTATCTTTCAGTAGTAGTGTTTGTGTGTTTCCCTTCTTTGGGTTTTCTGGTTGGGGTTATCAGATGCCTGTGCTTTTGTGGGTGCAGTTAGCTTCCTTAGGTTGGGATTTTCCTTCTTGTACATTTTATACTGGGTTTATCGATACATGTTGATTAAATATGGTTTTGTCATGGAATATCTTGTTTTCTTGATCAATGGTGATTGAAAGCTTTGCTGGGTATAGTATCATGGGCCTGCATCAGTGGTCTCTTAGTGTCTGCAGCACATCTGCCCAGGACTTCTAGCTTTCATGGTTTCCATAGAGAAGTCAGGTGTAATTCTGATAGGTTTACCTTTATGTGTTACTTGACCTGTTTTATTTGCAGCTCTAAGTATTTTTCCTTTATTCCTGTATGTTTTGTGTTTTGATTATTATATGGTGAAAGACTTTTGTTTTGATCCAGTCTATTTTGTGTTCTGTAAGCTTCTTGTACCTTCATAGAGATATCCTTCTTTAGGTTAGGAAAGATTTCTTCTATGATTTTGTTGAACATATTTTCTGTGCCTTTGAGCTGGAGTTCTTCTCCCTCTTCTACTATTTTTCTTAGGCTTGGTCTTTGAATGGTGTCCCAAATTTTCTGGATGTTTTATGTTAAGAATTTGTTGGATTTAATGTTTTCTTTGACCAATGAGTATATTTTCTCTATAGTATCTTCAGCCTCTGAGATTCTTTCTTCTATCTCTTGTTTTCTGTTGATTATACTTGTCTCTGTAGTGCCTGGTTTTTTACCCAGATTTTCCATATCCAGAATTCCCTCGGTTTTCTTTATTACCTCTGTTTCAGACTTCTAGTTTTGAACTGTTTGCTTCACCTGTTTGATTGTTTTTTCTTGAGTTTCTTTGAGGAATTTATTAATTTTTTCCAAGTTTTTGTTTTCTTTTCCTCAATTCTTTAAGGAAGATTTTCATTTCCTCTTTAAAGGTCTCCATCATTTTAATAAAGTTACTTTTAAAATCATTTTCTTCTACTTCTTCTGTGTTAGGATGATAAGTCTTCCTGTTGTGTAAATTTTGGGTTTTGGTGTTACCATGTTGCTTTTTATATTGTTGGAGGAATCTTTACATTGGTGCCTTTCACTCTCTTCCTTCAAATGAGGCCAACAGTGTCTTTGTGTCTTGATCCAATCCTTGCAGTGGCTGTCTGAGTGTTTGGGATGTTTTCTTGGTCTGTTCTGTACTGTCAATATCGGCCTCAGAAAGCCTCTGAGGTCTCTATATACCTGCTCTCTTCGTCTACTCTCCCAGTTTGCTCTCTTGGTGCCTTCTTAATACCCTCAGCATTATAGCAAGCCCTTGGTCCCTCCATATTATAACAAGCTCTCTGCAATTAGGTGGGTTGTTGCTAGTAGCTTGGGAGGTCCAGTCAATGGATTTCGGTTTGGGGGGAGCCTACCTTCAGGAAAATCCCTACTGGCTGCCTAAAAAAGCCAAGGGAGTTTGAGAAAGGGCCTGGGGATTTGCCCCACTGTGGAGGTATTATAGAGTGGGGTGTCCAGCTTGTGGCTGTTCACTTATCTCTTAAGTACCCTCAGTATTGGAGCAAGCTGTGTTTCAGAGTTCCACAGAAGGTGCAGGAAGATGGCCATTGTTTATTTTTTAAGTGGAGTGTGTGTGTATTGTATATGTGTATGTGTATCCTTCTGCATGCTGGTGTATGTTTGGATCAGTGGAGGAAGACAAGTGTCCCCTTTATCACTCTCATGGGGCATGGGACACTCACAATTTTTCTGCTAGCCTGTCAGCAAACTCCAGGGATCTTCCTGTCTCTGGCCATACAAGTGGTGTCAGCCATACATGGATGTTAATGTAGTGTTAGGGATCTGAACTCGAGTCCTCACTTCAGGCTTGTCATTTATTTTGTACAGCATCCCCAGACAGTTTTGTAATGTTTTAAAATCAATTGTGCTTTACAATGAATCTTGAAATATGAGTCTTTTATGTGTAATGTTAAACTCTGATCCTTCCTCTTTCAGTCAGAATGCATTTGCTGAGTGGACGTCATGTGCCACATGCTCTTTTGAAACTAAGAGTATTGTGGCCAAAAGAAAGTATATATCCTCTTGAGACTTGAGGGAAGACAGTAAAACTAAATAGATAAGTATGGAGTTTGTCTGGAAGTTTTAAGTACTGCATAAGTTATATAAGAAGACAAAGAACTTATAATTTTGTAGTCCTGAAAAAGGTAATTCAGACATGTATCACACTATGAAATATTGTGTCCACTGAAGATATTTCAAGTGCAGAAACAAAAAAGTCAATTAGATGGCTTAACTGGGAAAGGCACTTGAGACTCAGGCCCAGACAACTAGCTGAGTTCAATCCCCAGAAGGTAGAAGCAGAAAACTAGCTTCATGAAATTGTCTTCTGACCTCCATAGACAAGATACGGAATGTCACCACATGAACCCTTCAGGTTTTCCCTGGCCACATGCTTGATAAATTAAATTAATTAAGGAAAGAAAGAAGGGAAGAAAGAAGAGAAGGGAAGGGAGGAAGGAAGGAAAGAAGGAAGGAAGAAAAAGAAAGAAAGAAAGAAATAAGAAAGGGGTAAGTGAGGGAGTGAGGGATGAGGGAAAGAAAAGAAGGAAAGAATAAAAGATAAAAGAAAGAAAGGATGGAGGGAGGAAAAAAGTAGGGGGAAAGGGAGGGAAATAAGGATAGAAGGAAAGGAGGAAGGAAGAAAAAAGGAAGGAAGAAAGGAAAAAAGGAGGGAAGATAAAGAAAGAGAGAGAGAGAGAGAGAGAGAGAGAGAGAGAGAGAGAGAAAGACACAAAAATCTTTTTGGAAAAATAGAAAATCATGTAGAAGTCAAAACTTAAGGCAGAGAGGAGGTTTAGTGTAGATAGAGGTAGCTTAGCAGGCACCAGGAAGAGGCCTAGCCAGAGCCAAGAAGTGCAGATTCTTCTGTGACTTAACATTGCCTTCTATGTGAGGTGGAAAGTAACAAAACACTTGAGATAACCTTTTTCATGGTTTTATCTCTTTAGCTTGCCTTTGAAACAGTTGTTATCTGAGCCAATATTTGGGAATCTCTTTTCCCTCTATGAAAGACTTCTTGGATTCTGTTATCCCTGATCAAAAAAAGAGCATAATACTGAGAATAGCTCACATTTACTATTGCACCCATTACCAATTTAAACTGTGTTGTCATTTCATACTAACTGTAATGCTGCTGCTATGCACACTTCCTAGATGCAAAGATGATGGGCAGGAGCAATTACCATGATAATTGTTCATCATTTGAAATTAAACTGTCTAAACTTGACACTGAGCCTTCTACATGGAGCTGACATGTCATCTGCACTGACGTAAACCGTTTGTCTTTTCTATTGGGGCACAGAGGCAATTTTATCTAGATGTTAGCATCTTAGTTTACTTATGTTAGAATACATGTGATCTTTCTCCAAATTATGTGGACATTTTAAAATACAGATTTTCATAGAGATTTATATGTATGATTCTTAATACATGTCACATATAACTATTACCTTAATTGCTCCAGAACACAAAGGAAGACTTGCATGTGAATGAATATATTTTATAAAATGGAATGACTATATACTCATGGTGTACTTCATCACCAAAAAGAGAATTTATAGCACAAAATTGATAAAGATGTATATAAAGCACTCAGAAATAAAGTCATTCACTTTAGTTGTTTCTCAAATTATAATTTTCTTTGTGGTTGTGTTTTGTTCTTTTTGACCAATTAATCTAGAGAATAATTATCTTTATCACTTAAAGCAGTGAATATTAAATATATGACTAGCAGCCAAAGTGGGTCTGTGGATAAGACTGGTTACAATGAATCAATGACTGTTTAAATACAGCGATTCACTATGAATACCAGAAACTCAACTCACCAGACTTGTAAAAAGTGAAAGCACAGAAAAACATATCACTGGCATCAGTTTTGTCTATGATTTAGTATTGTGTCTAATGAGGCAGTTGCTGTTGAAAAGGCACCAAGTGGAGGTTTTGAAGCTTGTAAACAGTGTTTCTTCATGTGCTCTATTATTTAATTAGCATAATTTGAGTCCTCCCTGGGGATTTGCTCTTGGCTGCTCTCCTATGGGAAATGAGATTGTGTTATTTCAGTAATACATAATAGCCATGGTTTTCCACCAGCCACTCAACACTACTGATCACTATGTATCTGTGTGAATACAAACCTGCTGTGACTGGCAGCACTGGGTCATGGGAGGTAAAATCTCACATTTATGGCTACAGCAAATCAGTAAAATGCTCAGCAGAATGGAAGCCCACCCTTTCCATGGCTCAATGATTTCTGAACTCATTCATAACTGCTGGAAGGTTTCTTTAAATAACATTTGATGAACAAATTTACAAAAGCAAAGGGTTTGTGGCTGCTATGCTGGCCAGAGAGGAAGCAGTCCTGGCTGATTGACTGTGTGATTGCAAAGCAGCACTTTGGGGCTTTCACTAGACAGCAAATAATGCTCCACACTCTTCAGATTTCCAGACAGGTCTCTGCACAAGGTCAGGTCACGGATACCTTTGCCTATTGCCTAAAAATGAGTAGGCCTATGTAGACCTGTGCTTTGAGATGATGGATAGCCTGCTTGCACTAAGGACCAGTCTATAAGAGGCAGCCCATTATGACATGACAATACAGATGCTATTGAAGATGGTTATTGATTTATACTGTGAGAATTCTCTGGAGCAATTTCTGTTTGATTTTAGAGTTTTCATAAATAATGTTTTTCTGATAGAAGGAAGGGAGGGCAATCTTCAAAGAGATAGTGATCTTTGAACCAAACCTGTCCTATTTTATAGAATAATTGTAGAGAAGGTAGATTTATAGATCTGAGAAAGTATGAGGTATATCCAGGGAAGGAGGTATGAAATAGGCAGTAAAAAATAAGTTGGTGAGATATACTTCTACATAGTTTGATTTTATTCCTCAGGCACTGTTAAAACCTTTAGAGCAAAGTCAAGGTGACAGTTTCTAAAGGTTCAATGAAACATTTATCAATATTTTCCTCAGGACGATACAGAGTAGTGGGAAAGATAAGTTTCACCTAAAAATAATGGACACTTCCATAAAGATGAGCTTGTATTTGAGTAATTTGGTTCATCATAATAAATCTTATATAAAATATTTACATCAGTTTTAAAGTCTATTTTAATACTTGTCTCCAAACATTATTTTTAATGATATCATCTGAGACTATCATCGACATCTTCTACCACCTATCAAAGAATACAAGTTATAATTCAAATTTACTAATCCAAAATTACAAGTTACTGAAAACTTACAAAAATGAATAAATATTGTATAAATTTATATAAATTATATATAAAACATATATATATATAACATATATTCAGGTGCCAAAATATATGAAAAATTAAGGAAATTTGAAATAAAGTTCTTTTTTTTACTTTGTGTATGAGCAGATATATTTGAAAATTTCCAGGGAAATATTTTTGCTTTAGTATGAGGATTTGGTTCAATAAATGACAATGTGAATGTTAAAGTAAAATATTAATTTCATTGATAACAGCCTATTCTCTTTCTTACATCTTTCTTTTCACAAAATGTCCCAAACTTTAACAATGTTTAAAAATTTAACCAAAGTCTTTAACTTCCTTATATTACTAAATAAGTCCTGGGTAAATTTTATTCAAATTACAAAATATTAATTATGATGAATGTTTTAAGTAAATATATTAGAATTTAAGTCCCAAAGAAACTTAGTATGACTGCAAATAAATAATATTTATAAAAATAACTTTCAGATCACATCAGAATATTGGAAGTCAATGAAGCCCATCTTTTACTTCAAGATTCTAAAGTTATAGTTCACTTTGTTAGTGACATTCAAGTGTCTGATATATATCCCATACTGTGTCTTAGTATGGATAATTATATTGCTCCTTGAGAGAATTTTTTTATGAAATACTATAATTAATGTTAAATGTTGAACTTGTATAAGTTTTCCATAGAACAAGCTGGAGTTATGGTGCCATAAGCACTTGTAAATATATATATGTTCAATGTAAACATATATTACAAACTGAATGTACTTAAAGTTTATTTGAATTATGTTCTTTGGGGACCAATCTCAATGTGACAAAAACTAATATGTTTCTGCACCCTGGCAATTCTCAGAGCTATTCTTTATTTCCTGAGAATGAAACGAAACCACCACAGATGGTCTCACTGACAGCATATTATATTAATTAAAAACACAGGCTCTGAAGTTAAATTGCTTGGGCTTCAGTCCCAGATTTCCACTTACTTGGTACTCTTGCTTGATCAAGTTTCTTAGCTTTTTGATGCCGTAAAGATACATTCTATGAATTATGCTTAAAATAACACTACTCACATCACAGATTAGTATTTGGAAATTTAAATAAATTTAAAAACATTAATTGTCTTTTCTTGGTATTGTTCTCTATCTATATGTTAGCAATAGCCTCATTAAACATCTGATATTTGGGTTTATAGTTTTTAAACAATCCTTTTATAAGCTCTATCTTGAAAAATACTTTTAAGGAGGAAAGGCAAATATCTCATGAGAAAACATTTAAAACAAAAATTTATCAGTTAAAAATTCCAGTATTCTAATCAGATAGTTTTCTTTGAATTTTTGTCATATTAAAAAGATACTTTAATTTTCTGTTTATGAAATGAGAAGCAACTCTGTCTGCCTTTATGAAAAATATAAGGCTGTTAGTTTTAAGGAGTTATCATATTGGGTAGGCCCAGACATAAAGAACATGCTCATTATAATTTAGCTGGGAAATGGTTTCTTCAACATGCCCTGTAGAAGAGGAACATGATGCTGTGGGGCTCATTGTTGTTTCAATCTTTAAAATGCTGTTGAGTAAAGGACCCATACAGCAATGCATAACACTCAGTGTTTGATAGACTATCAACTAGAGGAAACTGAATTTGCCATTTACCTCTTGAAGGGTGGTTCTCTCACGCTGCTCCTTTGTTGTGCAAGGAATGATAATTTAATTGTGTGGCACTGGAATTTATTCTATGGATACTACAATTAACTTTGCATCTCCAAGCAGCACAGTTATTGCATAGAAGCACTATGAATAAAGGATACACAGAGAATCCAGCTCTGCTGTGTATGCATTCAGACCCTGAAGCATGGAGGTGGAATTCATAAAGGCACCAATCCAAGCTCAGAGTGAGACAGGCACAATTATGGTCATTGTTGGCATAAAAATGAGAAATCTATTCCTACTGTATGATAAAGTTAAAATAAAATTTAGGAAAATAAGAACATTAAAACCTTTGCTATTTCATTTCCACTCTTTTTTGGTTGTAGAACAATCCAACGGGTCATTACAGAGAACATGCAAAGGTGTTTTACACTGTGTTTTCTCCCTCTAGGGCAACTTCACATTTTATTCCAGACCATTTCCTCTTCCATTTATGCTAATGAGAGAATATAGCAGGCAGGTGACAGGACATTTCTCTTACAGTAACTTCTTTCTCTTCTAGTTTCTCCTTTAGCATTGTTTTGCTGACTTTGACAGAGTGTGTTTTTCCAATCTTCGCTTTATTTAGTTTAAATAAATAATACAATCATAAATATTTTAATTATTTAGACAGTTAAAATAATGAGTTAAATATAGTTAATAATATATGTATTATGCACTTGGGCAAGTTGCTCCAGGTATAGACACAGGAATGAAATATATTGGTCAAAAGATATTTTGAATCATTTTATTTGTAGATTGGATTCTCTAAATTTTCTTTTGAAAGGATTAGATGTTTGTTTCCAAAAATATAAAGTATTAGTATATGTTCCTGTATTTAGTGTAATTAATATATTTATTTATATTTTTATACATGTGGTCAATTTTTACTACAAGTATAATACTTCAAATCATTCAGAATGTCAATAGAACTGCTTTTTTGCGATTAAAGTATGGTATTCACTTAACATAATTACTAATATTTTCATATAAGATGTGTCAAAACAACTAAAGATGAAAAAAGCCATCCTCAAATGTAATTAATTTGTGTTGTGCAGCAAGAGAACTTGCTTTGAATTTGTATGCTAATTTACAACCCTACACTGTGTCTAATGAGGTTAGTAGCTGTTGAAAATGCCACCAGGACAGGGTTATCTAACAATCCATTTGATAATATGTTAACTTCACAAAAGAAACTGCATAGCTCAAAATCTTTGCATACCTTTATATTTCAATTCCTTTATTTAGAAAAAGTAAGTTGTGTACAGGGGTTTATAGACCAGGAAAGAAATGTGCTTGAAAGAACTTATCTCATCTTCATTTTCCTTCTCTTTTCACCCTCTTCATCTCAGTCACCTCCCTCCTAATCCTTCTTCTCTTGACCTTTTCAGCCTTAACCTCTCCCTTTTTTGCCATGTCAGCTTTCCCTTTAGCTCTGTAGGCAGCAATGTCCCTTTCTTATTTTCCCTTGAGCTCAGCAGCCTTCTTTTCCTGAGGTTGCTTGCTCTCTGCAGCAATTGTTCCACACCTTCTGCAGTTTCTTTGCAGCAGCAACAGTGAATGAGCTGTAAAGTTCTTTTTTGAATTGGAGTGATGCTGAACACAGAACAAAAATGAAGGCTTCAGGAGACCACTGGGTCTAATGTGATCCTCAGACATCTTTTTGTTTCACCTATTGGAGGAGTCTAGGATTCCATTTGTCCTTCATAACTCTCTGTCTTTTTCAAATCTTCACATTTTTCTTTGTCATTAAGAGACACACCCTCCTAACTCTTTGAGTAGTTCTTGGAAAGTTCTGTTAATTCAGCTGAAGACCCACGGTGCTTATTGTGCTCTGTCCGGCTAATTTGCACAAGGATGCATATGATGACGTTTCCTACTATGCTTCTTAGGATCTCCTTTGTCCATGTTGAGGTGGCTTCCTCAGCAAGGCACCAAGTCCCCTCTATCTCTCACTTGCCCCAACCCTGTCTCTCTGGAGCACAATATACATCATTTTCTTTTCATTTTAAAGTATCACATTTTATATTTAGAATAGTTTTAAGTTCAGAGAGAAGTTAAACTAAACATATAATTGTTTTTCCTGTTATCCCTACTTCACACATAAAAGGCATTGATCTGTAGTATCTGGTGATACTGGAGAGTACTGTTATTATTTTTGATCACATGAGGATATATCAGCACTCAAACTACATGGTTTGCAGGAGTTCACTCTTGGTTTTGGACAAATATAAAATGGCATATGTGGTAATTTGAATCTAACTGATACCAATAAGTGCACAGGAAGTAGCATTATTAGGAGATATGGCTTTTCTGGAAATATTTTCACCTTGTTGCAGGAAGTGTGCCCAAGCTTCACTCTGTGTAACACTCAGACCACTTCCTGTTCTCCTTGGATAAAGATGTAGGACTCTCAGCTCATTTTCCATGTCCATGTCTATCTACAAGCCATGTCACATCATGATGATAATGGACTAAACCTCTGAAAATGTAAGCCACCCCAATTGTATGTCTTTTCTTTATAAGAGTTGTCGTGTTCATAGTGTCTCTTTACAAGCATAGAAACCCTAAGACAGCATGTATCCTCCATTATATTTTCCAGCACCTTAAAAAACATCATTTTTACTTAGTTATTCCTTTATTTCCCTTAATGACTGGTAGTCATTGATCTTTTGATAATTTTATTATATCATTAGCTTTGCTTTGTCATAATGCCCTATTTTTAAACACACACATGTACAAGCATCCACACATTACAAAATTTAATACATGAGTACTTTACTTGTATAATTTTTGTCACAGCTTTTCCTAGCTACGATTCCTCCCAATCTCTCCTATGCCTATGCCTCATAAAGTCATGGCTTCTTCTTCATTACACACGCAAACATACATACACACACACACACACACACACACACACAGAGAGAGAGAGAGAGAGAGAGAGAGAGAGAGAGAGAGAGAGAGAGAGAGAGAGAGGGAGGGAATTTCCTGAGTACATTTAGTGTTGTATACATAGTCAGGGCTGACTATTTGTAGTTGGAAAACCTATCAGGAAGCATCTCCTTGAAGAAAACAGACTCACCCATTCTCAACATCCATTAACTGCCTCTAGTTCTTTGTCTAGGATGGGATCTTTTACTATTACCCTATTCATGTTGGCATACCAAGTGATGTTAATCTCTGTGCAGGTTTTGTTTAGGCATCCTTATTTTTGAGATTTCATGAATGCAGGTGTTTTGTTATTTAAGGAATAAATTTTGACAGCAGGAATCATAATCCCCTGGGTCATATATTTCCTTCTTCTAGTACACAGTTTTCCTTGAGCATAAAAGAGTTGTGCTATACATGTATCATTGGAGATGGGCACTTAATGGTAAATTTTTCTCTGCATTTTATTTAGTTGTAAATATCTATAGTAAAATCAACTCTCTGCAAAAGAAGCTTCTTTGATGAGAGTTGAGAGTTCCAATTCTCTGGGGGTTATAAAGATAAGTATTTAGAATGCAGTTAAAATTATATTGGTTTAGGGAATTGCCTGTAGTAGGTTCTCTTTTATGGTTTGTGGTCTCACTAGTTATGAGAATTTGTACATTTTTACTTTCTTATATATGAATCACTTCCCTTAGGGCATGGCTTAAGCACAATTAGATAGTTGTTAGGTACCCCTGTGATATGTACACCACTATTGCACATTTGGATATATTTCGCTGTGTTGGTCATTGTTGAGATTCAGAACTTTACAAGCACATAAAATTATTGGCTGGTTTTCTTCCTTAGTTGCTTGTATAATGCCTTAAAAAACAATTAAAAACAAGCATTGACTAAAAAGAATTCCAAAATAAACAGTTTTGTTCCTCCAAGTCCTATATCAAATATATGTGATATCATCAGTTATAAGGTCTTACTTTCAATTCATGGGAGGGAACCAAGGTCAACAACAATAACCCATATTAATTTGAGAGTGTGTTTAACTCTGGCCACATCTTGAATAAAGGTTTCCTTGGACTGATGTTTTTTGTTAGACAGCCTCTGAGTGAGTCTGAGTGAACATTAACACTCAAGCAACATAATTAAATTCAAACTATATATTATTCAAAATACCAAAATATTATATATTATATAATATATATATCTAAACTATTTTATATCTATTGTAAGTGTACATAAAACATTGTTCCTTTCGGCTTTTTCAAGCATCTTACCGTTACTTATCTCACCACTCTCAATGTTGTTTTCCCTCTACCTTTTTCAATGAAATCCCCCTCATTTTTTCTTTTTTCATATCTTTTGTATCTGATTATCTTCATTTTTAGAGTTTCTTCTTCTTGCCTCGTCCCACCCCCTTTTCATTCTTGGTTCCATGATGATATCAGGTTAAATACTTACAGCTAAATATTTGGAGCTAAGATCCACATATAAGAGAAAGTGCAGTGTTTAATCTTTCTTGGTTTAGGTCATTCAATACTATATTTTTTATTTCATGAAGCCACCTGCAGATTTTATTTTTGTACAGCCGAATTCTATTTCATGATGTAGAAGTACAGCATTTTCCTAGTCCATTCTTCAGTTGTGCTATATTAGGTTCTTCCCCTTCCTAGCTATTGGGAATAGAGAGGCAATGAACATGACTGGGCAAGTATCTCTAGAGTTAGAAGTCTAGTCCTTGGGCATATGCCAATCAGTGATGGACCTGATGGACCTGGGTCACATAGTAAATCTATTTTAAACTTTTTTTAGAGTCTGTCACAATATTTTCCAAGCGGCTCTATCAATTCGCAATCTGATAACAATAAATGAGAGTTTCTCCCCCATAGCTTAGCAACTTGTTAATTGGTTGTTTTATTGATCTGAGCCATTCTGACTGACATAAGACATCTCAAATTAGTTTTAATCAACATTTCCTTAAACGCTAACCACACTGAATAATTTTAAGATTTTTTTCAGTCACTTTATTTCTTCTGTGAAGAGATTTTGCAAGCATTTTTTTCAAATCTGTAGCTCCTTTTCAATGGATTGCATTTCTTCCCTCATTGGCTTCTGAGTTATTTCCATGTCTAGATAGTAATCTTCTATACGATCTATAGCTCTGCCTTTTACAGAGGTACTAGAAATCCAAATAAAGGAATACCTGTAAAACAAGTACTTTTAACCTAAGCCAGCTCCCAAACCCAGGTCACATTCTTTGGTATAAATAAGACACTACACACTACATTGACATACTATCTGGGGATAGTTAATAGACTTTAAGGATGTGCACTGGATAGCATTATTTTCTGTATATACATAGTTCTTTATGCAAACACCTGCTAACTGAGATATACGTATATATTGATTAAGTGTCCCAAATCTTAACATAATTGTTGGAGCTTTGTAAACACTTGAAAGTAGAAGAACTGCCGTATAAAGTCTTGCACTGTGTTCAAACTACAGTGTCATTGACAAACTTTTAAAACCTCAAGGAGGCATCACTACATTCTGTACCTCCCAGTTAGCTATTGATGAATAATTTGTAACATTTGAATCAATATGCCATTGAAGAGTGCTGAAATAAATTTTATTTTTTTATTGATCATTATTTATTTGTTTTCATTCCAGTGATGCAAGCTTGCCTTAGTATAGGCAAATCAATTAATTCAGTCAATATATAAACTTTTTTTGGTTTGTTTTGTTTTGTTTTATTTTTTCCATTCAAAAACATAATTAAAGAAATAAAATTTTTACATTTCTTCCCCTTCTCCCGGTCCTCTCCCGCTACCCCCTAACCCCTCCTCCCTCCCCCTTCTTCCTTGAAAGAGGGCAGTGTGCCCTGCCCTGTTGGAAGACCAAGGCCCACCCCCCTCCCGGCCTAGAAAGGTGTGTATCCAAAAAGACTCGGTTCCCAAAAAGATAATACATGCAGAAGAGATAGGTCCTGGTGTCATTGTTGATGGCTTCTCCGTCCACCCCCTTTCGCCGACACATTCAGAGAGTCTGGTTTGATCATATGCTCATTCAGTCCCAGTCCAGCTGGATTGGTGCGCTCCCATTAGTTCAGGCACACTGTCTCAGTAGGTGGACCAGCCCCTCACGGTCCTAACTTCCTTACTCATCTTCTCCCACCTTCTGCTCTTCAACTGCACCTTGGGAGCCCAATCCATTGCTCTGATGTGAATGTGGGTCTCTGTCTCTATTTCCATCCATCGGATGAAATTTCTATAATGGTGATCAAGATAATCATCAATGTGACTATGGGACAAGGTTAGTTCCGGCACACTCTCCTCTGCTGCCCGTATACCTAGCTGGGGACATGCCCATGGACACCTGGGATCCCCTCCAGGGCCAAGTATCTTGCCAATGAGGACTATAATTCATTCATTACATTATGTAGATATTGGTTATTTTGTGTTGATAATATTTTTAATAATAAAACTTATAAAATAATTCTATAAATTATTTCAATGATTTTAGATAAATTGATCTAGTGAAAGCAGCTTAAATATGTATGACAAGACAAAGTTCAGAATTGTTGAACAATCTCTCCAAGTATATATATATGAATGTTACACATAGACAATGCTAAACACCAGAGAAAAGCAAGTTTAAAGCGCAAAGAGGCACTGCAGGAAATTGCTATTATCAAACAAGTGACAACACTGAATGTCACCAAGATATAGGGAACGTAAATCATTTTCACATTGCTGGTGGCAAGGTAATATATTTTAACAGTGTGGGAAACACTATGATAGTTTATTACAGAGTTGCATACAAGCCTCCCACACAACTCATTACTTTCACTCGTATCTGCCTAGAGAATTGAAAACATATGTTTGCACAAGTATTTTGCAAAACTACTGACAGCAAAGGCTTCCAAGATAATGAACATTTGAATATAATCCACATCTCTGAATCTACAAATGTAAAAGGAAAATGGGAAGATCTATGCAGCTGAATGTTTCTCAGTGATAAAAAAGAACAGATGACTTACAGATGCTACAGCAAAGATGTATATCAAGAAAAGCTATAAAAAGCAAAATCAAAGTAATCATTGACAGAGACAAAGCAGATCAGAGGTTCCTGGAAGAAGCGGTTCTATGAATTATCAGCAAAGACACAAAAGAGAGTATTTTGGAGTAAACTAAGTTCTAAAATGTGTTATGTTGAAAATTGCACTTGGGTCCTCTGAAAGACCAAATCTTTAAACCACAGTGCCTTCTCCGCACCTCCATATAAAAACTTACCAGCATCCATAACCCCAGGTCTATTGGGTCGAACACCCTCTTTTGATACCAGGCACAGGAGTGGTAAACATATACACGTATGTTTATATATTCATATATATAGAACAAGTCTTTAGAAAATATTGTGTGATGGTGCTAAATTTCTAAGTGGGTAAAAACCTTTGAATCATGTTCTTTCAATGCATAAATTTTATGAGATTTTCTGAGCATGTGAATCAAGATGTTGAGAATAGGTTAGGTATAAGTTAAAATGATTACATATTATTTTATTATTACAAAATACCATAAAAATCCAAGTCAGACAATTTTCTAAACATTTGAAACTAGTGTCAATCAATTATGAGAAGAATTACTGAATGATTTGCACATGCCATTGTCACGTGATGGACCTGCTAGTTGGGGTTTCTGTCCTGCCTGGTTCCCCAGCCGTTTAGTCCCAGAGAAAATCACACAGAGGTCTCCAGAAGGTTATAAACTGATTGACCCATTAGCTCAGGCATCTTATTAGCTCTTGTAGCTTATATTAACCCATTATCCTTATCTATGTTAGCCACATGGCTCAGTACCTTTTTCAGCGGGGCAGGTCACATCCTGCTTCTTCGGTGGTCTGGGCAGCAGTGAGGAGGAATGGGCTTCCTCCTTCCCAGCATTCTCCTGGTCTCATCGCCCTGCCTCTCTTTCCTGTCTGGTTGACCCGCATTTATTTCAAACATGATTGACAGAATAGAGACAATTATCCGGCACCATGCCATGTTTTTAACTCATTTATCTCAGCAAAATCCTGGGTAGAAGCTACTATTATTATTTTTTCCGTGATAATGTGTTTGACTCAAATGTGTGAATTGTTTTAAGAGTCATGTAGCCATCACGAGGCTAGTCCAAGCTCTAAGTCTAGGTAACAGAGCTTCATAAAAATGGTGACTCATGTACCCCCAGAGTTAGGCTCCTGCCATATGGGCTTCATAGAGAACTGATGCATTAGAATGCTCTGATAATATTTTTTTCGTGAGATTTTTTTCAGTCTTGTAAATAGTAAGAATGAACACACTACATTCAAAATTATATGACTAACATCTGAAGACACATGATAGCTACCAGATAGACAAAGTTCTGATAAATGGCTCATGCTGAAGGCCTAAACTGAGAAAGTGAATGTTAAACTTTACGTATGTTTTAAAAAGATATTCCTAGATATAGTTTTGACTCAGTAGCAAACTATGGAAATCTATTAATGAGTGTCAAAAAGAACTCTTATTCTCATATTTTTATTCATAAGAATCAAAACTTTAACACAAGTAAAATACACAAAATATTTTATTTCTTAGACTTAATGTAAGTCTCCATATTAAAACAAGACTATATTGTATGATGATCAAATTAATAGTGTATTTTTATGAACTGAACTAACTGCACAATCATTTAGAATTAAGTATAAGGAAGAAGGATGAAATGTATCTTAAGTCTAGTGTTACATAAATGTTTTTTCTAAATCTCTCAAGCAACAGAAAGTAATGTATGGTCTGTAATCTTTGACAGGTTTTGTGAAAATACATAGACATACCTTCAATGTTTATCTTTAAAGAGCCATCAGAATTATCATAGAGAGAAGATGATAAAAATTATAAAAAGGTCTTTAAGAAAGAGGACTAATTACCCTCAATATTTATAATATTGTAAGCAAATAACAAGAAACATTCTACAGCAGGAATATATTTCTCTAAATGACAAGCCTTATGTAGGTGAAAGTTAGACAATACTGGGGGCAATTGTTCAAAGTCTTCTGTCTTTCTTGAACATAAAAGTTATTTTAATTCACTTTCTGAGTTAAATTAAATTAAAATTATGCTGAAATGTTCGATTATGAATTTGCAGGATTATGCTGAATGTTGCAAAAGGATTTTTTCTATTTTTATTTTATTAAAAAAACCAAAAAACTGTAATCCCGGTTCCCACTCCTTCCCCTCCTCCTGTACCCTCTACCTTCCCCCCACCCTGACATCCACTCCTCAGAGAGAGCAAGACACATTGCTTTGGGGAAGGACCAAGGCCCTCCCTATTATATCTAGGCTGAGCAAGGTATCCCTCCAAAGAGAATGGGTTCCAAAAATCCATTAAAAGCAATAGGGATAAATCCTGGTCCCACTGCCAATGGCCCCACAGTCTGCCCCAGCCATACAATTGTCACCCACATTCCGAGGGCCTATTTGTTCCTATGCTGGTTCCTTCCCTATCCAACCAGAGTTGATGAGCTCCCATGTGAAAGGACTTTATAAACATCTTCAAGATATAGAAGACAATGTGAATACATTATCCTGTAAAGCAGATTACTGCCACCAATTCCACAAGAGGGGCACAACTAATGCTTATTAAAAAGAATATGTTTTGAAGGTAATAATAAATGGGGCTACAGGGATGGTTCAGCGGCTAGAATGTGAACAGCTCCTGCAGAGGACCCAAGTTTAGTTCACAGCATCCATGTCAGGGAGCTCATAACTGCCTGTAACTTCAGCTCCACGGGTATCAGAGACTTCACCAACACACAGTTCTCTTTGACTAATTAAAGTAGAAGAAGCTTTGTCGGGAAACTTCCCAATCTTATTTTTGGTGCAATATTCTTTTAACTCCTACACACATTCTTTCTTTTTTTCATGGTGAAATTCATTCAAAACATCCTATTTGTAGTTCTTCTTTCCCATAAAAGTATGAATATATATATATATATATATATATATATATATATATATATACACTCTTACACACCCATACATATATATAGGTAGATAATTCATATGACCTCATATTTCTCAAATATTATATTTCTCTTATGAGTTGAAGATTAATAATTACCCACAACAAGCAATTATTACTTTCATAGTGTCTATATAATATTTTTTCTTGTTCACTAAGTCTAAAATAACTCAAATATTTATTATAAAACTACTATCATTAATAGTTGTAATATACACTTCATAGTAATCTATGTTTAATCATCTTTTGTGTTACTTATTAATTGTTTTGGGGACACTGTGAGTATGACCACATAAGGCTATGAACCTTATGGGTATGCTCATTGTTTGGAGTGTTCTACTGTCTGGCTTTTCCATAATCAAATAACAAAATTTGAATTCTGCCAACCGGAATTTATATGGTACCCTTTGATCATTGAAGTAAAAGGAAGAAACAAAGAAACATAGAACCTGAACTTTTAGTCAAAGATTATAAGTGTTCAAACTGAGTGAGACAGACTTGTAGAAAGATGAGATCAGCAAGACCTAAGAGTCTTGTATCAAATAATCAGTCAAGAATTTCTAAAAAAAAATATAGTATTACTCTAAGTAAAGAATAAATTAGGTAAAAGCAAAACAGATTTAAGATGATGTGGAGAATATTTTAGTAGTGCTTGTAGATCAACCCAGCTATGACATTTCTTTAAGAAAAGCCTAATCTGGGGCAAGGTTCTAACACTTCCATTTCCACAAGTCCAGAGAGAAAGAGAGAGAGAGAACTCATAGGTAGTGTTTACATTGAGAAGAGGTTTATCCATGAATCACCACCATAATGTAAAAATATGAGATCAAACATCATGTGTCAATGAAAAGGATGGCAAGTTCTCCAAAAGACTATGTTTGTACCACTGAAAGAAGTGTTGATGCAGAGCCAGAGGTACCTATAATTACAGACTACCTGTGATTTCCAAAGCCAAACTGAAGTCAATGCCTGACTTCAAAGCTCATGGGACAAGCTAACCCTGTCAGAGCTAATGTAGCTTCTGCCGTTTAACCAAAACCCATGCTAACTGACCAATCCATAAAGTCCTAGGGGCCTTAAGAATCATACTGAATCTACTCTGCCTGTGCTCTATAAATGGAGGGAGGAACAAAGCAAAGATGACCCATCTGTTTACAATGTGGTTTTCTGGATATTTTAAGCCCTGGCTTGAGTCATAGTGCTAAGAAAAAGATATTTCTCCCAGAATAATACTGCTCATTGGCAGTGCACTCTGTCATGGAAGAGCACAGAGAGAGAGACATGGTGAGATGAATGTTCTGATGCCTGCTTACCCAACACTTAGGCTGCAGCATTTCTGTGTTCAAGTCTTATTACTTAAAAATACGTTTAAAAGGTTAGTCTTCCAGAGGTAGAAATTCCTTTGATGGATTCCAGTCATAATAAATTACCAATCTCCTGGAAAGCCTTTGTGTTCCTAAAGGTCACTAAGGACATTATGATTCATAAAGCAAGATGGAAATCCCAACCTAAACAGTAGTTTAAATGTTCAGTCCAGGCCCCAGAGAAGACTAAAGTGTCCAAGACGTCAGCAGAGAAATTACAAAAATGTGCTAAGGAAATGAAAGCTGGAGATGTGACTAAAGAGTTGTCATCAACAGCTCATGGGCATATTTGGTGCATGAGGCCTTCTTTTATTTCATTCTATTTCTTTTACTAAAGACAGGGTCTCACTCAGTCACATACTGGCATCAACATCATGGAAATCTTGCATTTGTCTTCTGCTGGGATTACAGGCAGGAACAACCATTCCCAGCAATGAGTTGCTTTTTATGACTGGGCAAAGAAAGCAAGTCTTGAAATGGCATCTATTCTTGGTTTAGATCCTATGAAATGTTGAAATGGCAGTAGACTATTTAGAATATCAGATCAATTAATTTGATGAAACATCAGCAGGGATTGAAATGACTGGTTCTATTTTTTTTTTGTGGATATGTATTGTTTTTTTTTTCCATACATTGTTTTGTTTTATTTTTTCCATTCAAGAACATAATTAAAGATAAAAAAAAATTTTTTTCCCTTTCTTCCCCTTCTCCCGGTCCCCTCCCACTACCCCCCACCCCTCCTCCCTCCCCCTTCTTCCTTGAAAGAGGGCATGGTGCCCTGCCCTGTTGGAAGTCCAAGGCCCACCCCCATCCCTCCTGGCCTATGAAGGAGTGCATTCAAAAAGACTCGGTTCTCAAAAAGTTAATACATGCAGAAGAGATAGGTCCTGGTGTCATTGTTTGTGGGTTCTCCATCTGCCAACTTTCGCCGCCACATTCAGAGAGTCTGGTTTGATCATATGCTCATTCAGTCCCAGGCCAGGTGGATTGGTGTGCTCCCATTAGTTCAGGCACACT
>PVIU01027119.1:0-20964 GCA_004026605.1 Ondatra zibethicus | reverse complement strand
TTATAGCTAGGGTCCACTAATGAGTGAGTACATACCATAATCATCTTTCTGGGTTTGGGTTACCTCACTCAGGATAGCGTTTTCTATTTCCATCCATTTGCATGCAAACTTCAAGATGTCCTTGTTTTTTACCGCTGAGTAGTATTCTAATGAGTATATAATCCACACTTTCTTGATCCATTCTTCCATTGAGGGGCCCTGCTCGGGAGTAGATCTTCTGGGTCTTGTGGGTCCCCAGAGTCAAAGACTAGAAGAAGATCCATGCCTTCTGACTTAAAGAAGGTGCAATAGATGTGAGGGACAATTAGTGAAGTCAAGGAACTTGCATATAAAGAAAGAAATCAAGTTCCTTTGTATTCCAGGGCACAAGTATGTGTTGAAAGACCTTCTACCAGGTTATCAAATTTCATGGTTTACCTATTATGTTCACACATTTCGAATGTGCATATAGCCTATTTGGTCTTGTTCTCAGATCTTCCGGGGTCCTGTCCTTTGCCATGCCATTTCCTATGAGGATTCCTTTCTAAACTTCTTTGGTATGTGTTTTTTGCAGTCAATGGTACATTACCTGGAAATGTTTTTGATTTCCAGAAAGAATCTTTTTGTTTCCTGAGTCAATAGAATGATTCCTCCATGGAGAAGCCCTCCTATTGGTTTGTGGCTAATGGAAGCTAGGCTTTATATTGTTAAGAGGGAAGAAATGGGAAGGAAACAGATATGTTATTTTAGTTTCTTGAGATGGGATTTCCCACTGGTATGCTGAGGGGAGCTATTAACACAAGGGAAAATGATTAGAAAAAAAACCCTGAGGTAGGTGGATTTTAATATTATTAGATTTCATAAGAGAAAAGTTAGTAATTGTTACCATTTATTGGACATTTATTCTGTGTTGGGCTCTGTGCCAGAGTCTTTTACAACATTGTTTCTTAAAATTTTCTAAAGAAGTTTATGAAAGAGGAATGATTTCATGTCAATTATTAAGATGAGAAAATAAAGGCCCAATGACTTCATATAATTTGCTCAAAATTTGTAACCAATAAATCAGTGAACTCAAAATCAAGCTGAGGTCTACCTAAGCTTAGTGCTAAGCTATAATTAAGAGATTTTCTTTTAAATTTTAGGACCTCCATAAGATTTTACTACCTGTATATGCATTTATAATCTCAAAGAGGAAGACAGCAGAAATATCATTTTCCAAATATACTTTCAGAAACTGTATTTACCTCTCAAACTTTTACAAGATTACTGTTCTAAGGAGTATGTCTTAGGATAAGAAGAACATAGATTTTTTAGTGATAGTAAAGCTTTGTCTTTATTAATGAGCTTTTATAGTCATGGTGCCATTTAATTCTCAAAAGCTTGACACAAGGTACATTAGGTATTATTATAGTTATTTCATGAGAGGGGAATTTATAATGTTTCAAGTTCAATCACTTTCTCAAGTCTCCCATTAAATCATGGAAGAGAGGAAAATGAAATATAGTAAATTAATAAAGATACAAGAGACCATGTGATGGATTCTCACTGGTTTTATTGGTGATTATGAGGATATGATAAAGATTGTCTTTTGATAGCAATAATCAACCTTAACTATCCTAAAAATGAACATGTGAATGTGTCCAGTATTTGTATTTTCTAGAGATCTGTCATCGTGTTGAAAGACATTAATGTTAAAGAAGGAAAGGAACAACTAGCAGATTGGAAACATGTAGTAGTTATCATTTCTAGTTAGCAGAGTGTGAAGGAGCAGACAGAATCATTCCTACACGCAACCAGAGAATATAAGAAAGAGGTCGATTTAGCATAACAAAGTACAAGAACTGATATATAGTTGCAAGGAAGGAATAGAATAGTGCATTTTGATGATAATATTAGTTGATAATGAACTAAATGTGTTTCACCACATATATATATATATATATATAAATTTTCCACCATATATATCCATCTATAAACAACTTGTTAGTAATAATAACACTACAAGACAAATTCTCAGGCATTCTTGGAAGATAATGTAGCAAAATGTATGAGCTAGTTTGTAGCTAATGACGACTGCAGCTGTGAGGAGGTTCCAGCTATCTCTTAAAGGGGCCTCTATAGGTTACAAAGGGAGAAAACTAAATCATTTTAGTTTTAGATCAAAGGGAAAGGCAAAGCATACATGCATTGTTTTACATTTGTTATTAATATCTGGACATGGTTAGTCAGTTAATAGTCTTTTTTATCATCTCAGTCTCAGAACCTAAACAAAAACAGTTAGTTTACTGAATCTAAAATCTTACAATAAAAACTGGTACAAAGTATTAATTGCTATTTTAATTCAGAACAGGGAGGTGCCAGTGAAGGAAGCTTAGAGCCACATAGGTGCTATTTATCCCTTCAAGGACTATAATATAACAAGGACGGACACCTGCAGCACCACCATAATTTGTCATAAATCTTTGAAGGACTTAGATCTAGCAAGGCCAGACACCTGCAGTTTTGCTCTGTGAAAGTCCCTCCTGTGATCACCCCACAAGGACTTCCGTCTGACCAAATCATCCTGTCGGGGAGTTAATTATAGAGAGCAAGCTTCTAAGTTTTTTTTTTTTTATTGCAGTGTGGGACAAAAGATTTGACTGTCTTATTTGCCAGAATTACAAATTTGGCGAAAAAGTCATCGTACTAACAGAGCACAGGAAAATTGTGCCCAGCACATGAGGCATACATTACAGGGGAGCATGTTATCACATAAGAGAATCTGCAGTTAGAGACAGTCAGCTATTCAAAAGGCAGTATTTTTCACAGCCTGTGCCTGCCTACATGAATTATCCTCCATAAGATGTATAAATCTCTGGTGGGTGGGCCTTCTAAATGTCAGCTGATCTACTGCATAAACTTGTGGATCTCATGACTTGAACATATTGCAGACTTGGTGCAAAGAAGGTGACCGATGAAAAATACCAACCGTCTTCTATGTCTCCACAAAACTGAGGCTCAGTATCAGATTAGTGGCCACAGGAGGGGTGAGATACATACAGCAGCTAAGAAGAGTGATGCTGCCTGGCAGACAGTGACCAGGTGAAATCCAGAAGTGCTGAACCTTTTAGATTTGTAAAGGAAATACCAGACTCTAACAGATCACTGAACAGAGTGCTGGGGAGGAGAGCAAATTGTTATTGGTTGAGCCATGGCAAAGGTCCAGAAACCCTCAGGAAAGTCTCCCACATAACATAAAGGTGTTATATGAGATACTAGCAAAATACATAGCAAGCAACTTTGAAAAAGGGATCTGCCCTGTCTTCATACCTGTCTCAGTCACAGGGAATCCAGCTCAGAGTTGCTCTTGTCTCATTCTTCTCCAGTATGTGGAGTAGAAGATATTATATTTTTATATCTTGAAACATTGAATTCTCCTCTCCACTGACTCAGTAAGAGATCCTTCTGAGAGCCAGAGTGGACCTATAATGCAGGAGAAGGCAACTTGGACTCAGACGCCTGGGTGCCCAGCATGGATTGTGAACTGTGACAAAGCCAGCGGGGAAAAGTTTGTAATCTAAGGGGTCACAATCCCAAGAGAACACTGCCTAACGAGAAAACCCTCATAAAATGAAGAATGGGAAACAAAATATGCAACAACAGAAAAAATATCCCCTGAAAGTCATTCATTCCAACATGGAAATAGAAGAAATATGCAAAAGTGAGTCAACATGACTCGGCAAAACCCTGTAATGTCCCAAGAACATAAACTGAATTGAATGTCAGGAAAGAATTCAAAAACTTAGCTTTAAAAATTATCACTTATTTCAAAGAAGGCTCAGTCAACAACAGATCAACAAAGGACATTAAATTCAGGAACTGGATAAAAATATCCACACAGTGAATGAGAAATTGGACAAGAAAATTGAGGTTTTACAAAACAACAACAGAAAGCCCAAGTTGAATTTCCAGCACCCATGTTTGGCAGCTTACAACCACCCATAACTCCGGTTCCTTGGGACCTGACATCCTCTTCTGGTCTCTCAGACACTTACATAGATGTGGCCTATCTTTACACACATAAACATAAAATTTTAAAGTAAAAATAAATATCAATGACTCAATAAATGAAGTAAAAAGAGGCAAACTTGTTACACTAAATGTAGCATAATCAATATTATCAGGGACTGAAAATAGGGTAGAGGAAGTATTACATTCAGAAAACATTAAAATAGGAAAATGTCAAACATGATCATAACATTCAAGAACTAGAAGATATGACCTAAGGACTAACTATAAGAACCCATGTGGAAGAAGAAGGAACAGAAAATAAATTTAATGGAGAAATAACAAATTATTTCCCCAGTCCAAGGAAAGATATTGTGGTGGTTTGAAAAAAAAATGACCCCTAAAGAGGGTGGCACTATTAGGAGGTGTGACCTTATTGAAAGAAGTTTGTCACTGTGGAAGTGGGCTTTCAGGTCTTATATATGCTCAAGCCATATCCAGTGAGACAGAACACTTCCTGTTGCCTCTGGATCAAGATGTAGGACTCTTAACTACTTCTCTAGCACCATGTTTGCCTGTATGCTGCCATGTCCCACCATAATGATAATTGGTTGAACCTCTGAACTGTAAGCCACCCAATTAGTTGTCTTCCTATAAAGTTTTCCTATAAGAGTTGCTGTAGTCATGGTGTCTCTTCACAGCAATAGGAACCCTATCTAAGACAGATACTGACATACATTACAAAAGGCATTTAGAACTCCAAAGAGACATGACCCAGAAAACATATCTCCACATCACATTCTAGTCAAGATGTTAAGACTTCAAACCCAAAGAAACAGTAGTTAAAGTCACTTATGCTGTGTGGGGTGAAGGGAGCACTCCTTTATTGCTGGTGGTAGTGCAAGCTGGTACAGACCCTTTGGATATCAGTACGATGATTTTTCAGAAAATTAGGAAACAACCTTCCTCAAGACCCAGCAATACCACTTTTGGGTATATATCTAAAGGATGCTCAATCGTGCCACAAAGACATGTACTCCACTATGTTCATAGCAGCATTGTTTGTCATATCCAGAAACTGGAAACAACCTAAATACCCTTTGACCAAAGAATGGATGAGGAAAATGTGGTACATTTACACAATGGAGTACTACACAGCAGAAAAAAATAACATCTTGAATTTTGCAGGAAAATGGATGGAGCTAGAAAACATCATTTTGAGTGAGGTAACCCAGACCCAGAAAGACAATTATCACATGTACTAACTCATAAGTAGTTTGTAAACATAAAACAAAAAAAAAACCAGCCCACAAATCACAATCCCAGAGAACAGGCAACAATGACGACCCTAAGAGAGACATATATAGATCTAATCTATATGAGAAGTAGAAAAAGACAAGATCTCCTGAGTAAATTGGGAGCATGGGGACCTTGGAAGAGGGTTGAAGGGGAGGGGAGCAGAGAAAAATGTAGAGCTCAATAATAATAATAATAATGATGGTGATGATGATAAAAGCAAACTGGTTGCCCCTAGAGATGAATATCTGGTTGCTCCTAGAGACAAATATATGAGGTCATTTTCCCAGGTGTTTGTTGCTGACTCAAGATCAAGCTTGAGGCAACTTTGGTAGGCATACACCTCCTGCAGCAATGGACTCTCTGCACATATTCCCTACCTATCAAGGGTTAGCTAACTGTTATTGTTAAGTCTTGAATTTCATTGTCATTTTCTTCCTGGAAACCCTCACCAACATGTGCATGTTCAAGCATTACTCACTGAACAGTCAATGTGACCTCCCTAGCTTAAGAGAAACTGTGTGACTTATCTTGTGTTATGTGAATGGGTTATGCCCTGAAATGTAACATATAATTGTCCAGAGTTGGGCTGTGAGAGGAGAGGTATATAGAGCTATGTAGAGAGCTGCTGTGTAAAGAACTGGGCAGAGGTGGGAATGTGGGTATTAGTGTGTGTGTGTGTGTGTGTGTGTGTGTGTGTGTGTGTATGTGTGTGTATGTGTGCACTTAGTGAGGTATGTAGCTAAATGGGCAGAGAAACAAGAGTGAGGGAGAAGTAGGAGAGATGAGAGAGATGTGGTTGTTTAAAGAAGAAGCGTGAAGGTATGTAGCTGTGTGGAGAAGGTGTAGAGAATGTAAATGTATGAAAATAGATGTAACTGTGTATAGAGATGTGTTGCTGTGTAGAAGATAGATGTAGCTGGAGAAAGAGATGTAACTATGTGAAAAGAGTTGTAACTGTGAGTAGAGATGGAAGGTTGTATACGATTATGTATTCTGTATAGAGAGATTGTCAGAAAAGAGATTATTCAAGATAAAGTAAAAGGAAGGTTGCCATCAGGAAAGCATGTGTTTGTTCCTTTTTTCTTAGGTTACCATCAGAAAATATGTGGTTCCCCCCAGATAAAAAAACTCTAGCCCTTGCCACATTCGTGGATTTTTTTTCTTTTTGCATACCCTGGTGCTGACTGGAGGTCCGCTTTCCCTGTTAGTGATAATGATTCTTTTGTGAGGTAAGACTACCACATGGGTATTCTTAAAGCCAAAAAGTAAGTCTTTATTGCCAGCTTGCGGCTGCATGGGGAACTTGCCCAATTCATGCAACACTTACAGCCCTTTGTCTTTTATGTTCCTCAGCCATGAAGAGGGTAGCCAGAAGTTTCTGGCAATCATATTAGGTCAGCTGTTGGTTGTAAAAGACAATCCTTTTTTTTTTTGCACAAAATTGCAAGCAATTTTATTTTATATTTTTTATTTTATTGATTTTTATTGAGCTCTACATTTTTCTCTGCTCCCCTCCCTGCCTCTCCCCTCCCCTTCAAACCTCCCCATGCTCCCAATTTACTCAGGAGAGCTTGTCTTTTTCTATTAGTAAAAGACAATCTTAAGGAGACTAAAGAGATTATGAGACTTTTCAGAGAACAGGAGGTTCTGAGTTTTCCAATTATACAAATTATTGGTTGAGAAGAAGACATAAACCATGAAAGTGATAGAAATGGAAACTTTGGGTCTTCAGCCCTCTAGGGCCACCTCCCTTAGAGGGAGGATGAAGGCTTCCTTTGTTCCAGGGACATTTCCCCCAGAATCCCTATAGCCAGAGCCACTCTGAATGTGTGGAGAGGAGTGGGGGCTGAGATAGAAGATACTATCACTACCCTCTGTTAAGCACTGCCAGGGAACTATTCACCCACCCCCAAGGATGGCTAGGGTTCACACTAGGGAACATGGAGGGGGGAAAGTGAATTTATTTTGGTAGGGATGAGAGAAGTTAGAGTTTTGGGTTTCTCTATGCAACTTGGGTACCTGAAAGAGGGTATGAGTCTTAAATCAGGCTGGGTGGGTCTTGGACCAGAGAAAGTCATTGCTTAATATAGGGAAAACGGTTGGGATGACTGAGGTCCAGATGGCCTGACCTATCCGGTGGTTCAGAGATCCTTCACTGAGTCACATGACTCCAAAGGAGGGCCAATTAATTTCACCAAAGGTCTGTCATTTGCTAGGTGAGAGGAAGACACAACATTAGTCTTCATCTAGAAAATTCTCCTTGAAGTGTTTTGATATGCACTTTGATGGTTTCTTGGAACTGTTCACCCCCCTCTCATTTTAGATGTTTCCCCAGAACTGAAACTCACATAGAGACACTCAGTAAGGCAAATAGTAAAGACAGCCAGAGGTAGCCACACAGCGTTAACCAAGAGGGTCTAGTTACGTCTCATGTGGCTGCAGACACTGAACTAGGACTGTGTCTGTCCTTTCCTAAGTGTTATATTCAGAAAGTACCATAAATAGACTTACCTCTGGAGAGGACAGAGTCAGGTGACTTCCTGCAATTTCCCATTTTAGGATCCTCTCAGGCATTAGGACTAGAGGTGAGAGAAGTTTGTGGGACCCTGGAATGTCTCAGGCTGTGCACCCCTAGGAACTCCCCATTTTCTGTGCTATTACCCCAGAGGGCATCCAAGATCCCTGTTGTCTTGACATCTCAGTCTCCAGTGATCTTGTTGAGGCCTCCAGAATATTGTGAAGTAAGTCCATAGAGACTACCATGAAAACACTCTTAAAACTTAAAAGAAAGTCTTTATTGCCAGGTGGAAGCTGAATGCGAACTTGCCCAAATTAGGTATCCTTTAGCCTTCTGCCCCTTTTCTTATATGCAAAAAACAAAACAAAACAAAGCAACAACAACAACACATCCTGGTTGTCACATGTCAGTTAGTAAGAACTACAGAGGAGAAAAAAAAAAAAAGAAACCAGCCAACCAACCAACCAAACAAACAAACCAAGTTTAGTACATTTAGGGACTTTCCTGGAACTATAGACTATATCTTTGATGGAGTAGGTCTTTGTTTCCATTTTGGTGTGTGTAAGGTCAGAATGGTGTTGCTAACATGGAGTCAGTTGGACTAAAGTTTGGTGGCCTGTTACAGTTCTTTACTTAATAATAGAAAACACTCAGGTCTGTCAAATACTTTCAGCAAAAGCAGCAGGATAGATGATCAATGTATGAAATCAGTAGCCTTTCTGTGTAGTTTTTATGTATTTGCTGAACGAGAATTCATATAATACAATTCATAATTACTACCAAAATACCTAGAAATAGATTTAAGTGGGGAAGTGAAAGACCTCCACCGTGAAAACCACAAAACACTGATGAAAGTAATTGAAATAGACACAAAAAGATGGAAAGACTTTCTGTGTTCATGGACTGAAAGAATTAATCTTGTTAAAGAGGCTGTACTGCCCTTAGCCATTTGCAGACGAATATAATCCCCATTGCATTACCAATGGCTTAATCATATTCTTCACAGAACCAGAAAGAACAATTCTAAAGTTCACATGGAAAGACAAAAGATATCCAAAGCAACTGAATGGAAAGAATAAAAGCTATAAGAATAAAAATTCTTGATTTCAAATAACATTCTCCAGAGTCTCTTGGTAGCCACAAAATTTGGGTACAGAAAGACACACATACTAGTGGAACAAAATAGAGGACTGAGAAATAAACTCTTGAATTCACAGCCAGCTTATTTTTTGACAAAGATGTCAAGAATAAATATTGCTGAAGCCTTTCAATGAATGGTGCTGAGAAAACTAGTTATACACGTGGAAGGCAAAATGGGCTTCTTCTCATTCTAGAATAATCATCTTAAAATATACCAAAAGGCTCAAAGACTTAAATGGTAAGACCTGAAATACTGGAAGAAAATATAGGGACAGAAAAATATTCATACAGGCCTTGGGTTTGAGGCTAGTACCTTCAAGGCACGGACAAACAATTAAAAAATTAACAGATTATGCTCACCCAAACTGATAGGCACTGACAAACATTAAAAAATTAATAGGTTATGCTCACCCAAACTGACAGGCTTTTGCTTGACAAAAGAAGCAGCAGAGTGAAGGGATAACCTATAGAATGAAAGAAAACACCTTTCATCCTTCATCTAACAGAAGGTTAATAGCAAAAACATAAGAGGACTCAAAAACAATTTAACACACTCACACAGTCAACACACTCATACTCATACCGAAGATATCTACAAATCCATGCAATCACACACCCATATATATACTCTCACCCTCAGACTGATTATACTAACATACTCAGACATACCCACACATTCATAGAAACAGAGACACTTTTTCACAATACTCCTACACAGTCACAAACTCAGATCGACACACATTCACAGGGCTCGCATACATGCTCACATACTATCATTGACACCATACTCATGCACACATGAGTTTGTCTCTCACTTACACACTCAAACATTCTCACACTCACACCTTCACACTCACAGACACTCATACACTGACATGGTAGCATGCATACCGACAATCACACAAACACACTTGAACATATACTTTCACCCACTCAGATGTAGGAATACTATAGTTAAAATTGCTTCACTAGAGCATAAAAATATAGATAAATATAATAAATATTTATATAAAAAGTATATAAATATAATATAAATATAAATAGAGATAAAAATAATACATATCCATCCTCTTCAGGTCTCAACAGTCAAACCAGGTACAATTTCAACCACTTTTACTCTGGGAAATCAATGATTTTATTAGGCTTACTAAGAGAGCAATGGGTGATGTGTTATGGGTAGGAACATGTGTGGCTTAAAAGCAGCCATATTGGAAAGTGTGCATCCTATGTACATGATGACTCTTCCATGGTTGTATAGTTGGGTTCCCCTCCCTTAGCCCTTCTCCTATATAGCTGAGCACCTCTCTGAGGCCTTGCACGGTTAGGGGAGAACTGTATACAACTGGTTGAGAGGAGTGGCTGGATTCTTGTGTGAGGGTCCCATAACCCTTCCTAGCACTCCTTTTATCAAGGTCAACTAGCCTAGCTGTGATGATCTTTTAGAAACAGACACAGCTGATACGATGAAGATGGGGGCAGTTTGGCTTGGAGGATAGTTTTGTATCAACAACATATACTTACCACAGTATATGGTTGTAGCCACTTAGGCATTAAGAGGTGAATGTTGATGCTATCTATGGACCGAGTGTCCCCTATCGAATGTCTGTTAAAGTTGAATTGGCGTTATGACAGTAAAGCTGTGGAACTCTTGAGAGGAGATTAGGTCATGGGAACTCCTCCATCATGAATAGATTAATACAGAAATGGTGGGAAAGAGTCAGTTATTGTGGATGCTAAGCCCCTTTCCCATTGTGCCTTTCTGTATTCATTTCCCCTTGAATCATGGAGTGATAGAGCATGTAGCATCATCTAAGACGCCTGTGTAGCATTGTGCTTCCCAACCTCCAGGACCATGAGACAAATACATCTACATTTTTATTCATCGCATAACTTATTCCTTGTTCTAGTTTATTTCCTCTTGGTTATGATAAATAATATGACCAATAGCAACTAGGAGAAGAAAAGGATTATTTCATCCTATAACTTCCAGTTCAGAGTTCATCATCAAGGAAATTCAGGGCAGGAACTGAAACAGGAACTGAAAGCTGGAACCATCCATGATAGAACACTAGTTACTGGATTGTTCTCCTGGCTTGTTTAGCTATCTTTCTTGTACATCTCCAGTCCACCAGCCTATGGACAGCAACACCCACAGTAGTCTAGGCTCACCTTCATCAATTATTAATTAAGAAAATGCCTCACAGACATGGTCACAAATCAATTTGATTGGATCAGTACCCCATTTGATACACACCTTTAATCCCAGGAATCCAGAGACAAAGGCAGATAAATATCTATGAGTTCAAGGCTACACAAGATCGATCCAGAAATAGATCCTGGTGGTGGTAGCTCATACCTGTAATCCCAGTGTTTGGGAGTCACACACTAGGGAGGTGGAGACAGGAGTCATATGGCTGAGCAGAGAGAGGAATATAAAGATGAAGAAACAGGAACTCACTGGTATGTGGAATCTGAGGTTTGGTGGAGACAGTGCAGTCGAGGCAGTCTGAGGATTGGCCCTTCAGTCTGAGTACTAGTAGAAGTAAAAGGTCTCTCAAGTGGCTTACTGCTCTGCCTCTCTAATCTTTAACTTTAACCCCTAAAATGAACTGCCCAGTCAATAGGACAGACACAGGACTAAGGGCATTGGAAAGAGAATGGAACACCTGAAATGGTGAAAGCAGCAGCAACAAAACTTTATAATGAGCAGGCGATGAACTGTGGCAGAATCTGAGAGTGGGGATTTGAATCAAACATGTCATAGTTGAAATCTTGATTCTCCTAAATAATAATTGTGAGACCTTCAACAAGCCAATTAACTCAGTGTCACTGAACCTTTGTTTGTCTCCAAAATATGATAATAGTGGCCATCTTGAGGTTTGTGAAAGTTTGAGAGATGGTATGAAGTTCAGCAGGAGTATTAAGCATTTAAAGGAAATCAGTGAGAATTTATAGGGAGAAGAGTAGGAGGACAGAGAGCCTAGTTATCTTAATAATGAAGAAACAGCATAGAGGATGAGTAGAAACAATACAGTTTTGTGTTGATGGAATGTTTCAGAGATCAGCCTAATTTAAATCTGATTGCAGGGATAAGTACATTTTCTAAAGCAAGGGAGGCTTCTCACAACCAGACTACATTTTATAGCACTACTGGGCGTCTGTGCAGGTCATTTATAGTTTTTACGAGTCTTGATAGATTTGGAACACTTTGTTTTGCACTTGAATACAAAATGCACCCCCTCTAAGAAGTGCTGTGAAATATGACTAGAGAAATCCCTGATATTGTTTATACTGCGGCGGGGATGTGGAACATGACGAATGAGAGTAATAGCTGGTAACCAATATTAGATCATGATGACAAGGAAATTCATTGTGGGGAACTTTCCTATAAAGAACGGATAGTACTATCAATCCATTCTCACAGTCAGAAAGTTACTTTTTGAGAAATTATCCTTTCCACTTCTCCTTTGCCTTTTCATGGTGCTGTGATTTGATTTAATGCCTTCCTCTCGATGCCTGCTTTTGCGAAAAGTGCCTTTCACGTTTCCAATGCCATGACACTCATTGATGACCATTAATTCAGACTGCTGGGGCCTGCGGCAGTTTTTATTAGGCCTCGTGATAAATTTTATATTTGTGTATTTTTTTTGACGGTGTTGTTTGCCTATGAAATAAGCATGAGTTTCACAGTGGCTTTTGGCTGTGGGTTCTCACTAGTGCAATATAAAAGCTTTAAAATAGACTCCATCTAGCTTTGACCTCCCTGGCCCATTTATTTGTAGGGCTTTGCATGGCATTGGAATTGGGATAAATGTGATCTGGTGGACAGCTATGGTTTCCCCCTCTTTTTTCATTTTTCAAAACTTTTTCTTGCTTTGCAAATGGGGACCAAGGCTCTTCTCTAGTCCTTGATTTTATGGTAGTATTAGCCTTGATCCCTCAGCTCCTCCTCAGCAGGGTGTGCTATTCATTTGATCTTTAGTCTGCCTTTCCCCAGTCACAGAGATTGCTTTATAGATTGGTGTTTCCACTTATTCACTCAGCAGTATTTACAGACTATCTACTACATGTTAGGTACAGCTTTTTATTGTGGATATAATCGTGAGAAATAAAATCTTTGTGCTTATAGAATCTTCTTTCTAGTTTGAGAAAGCAATCCAGAAGCGAGTAAAAAGAAATAAGATGTCAGGCAATGACATAGCCACACTATTTTTTTTTTCAACACAACTGTTGTCTAAAGAGGAAGGAGTATTTTTCCGTATCCTAGTGACTTGTTGGTGAGCAGGATATAGAAAGATGTGGCGGTACACAGAAATTTTTATGTTCTCCTATGGTTTCTTTTTAACAATATTTTTTTAAATCAATCTTTGAGATTCAACAAATGCATTTTGAACATATTCACTGCACCTCACTAACTCTTCCCATAACGACTCTCTTCACTTTGTTACTTCATCCCACACAACTTTGAGATCATTCTACTCCCTTTCTACTTATTTTTCATTATTTTCCTCATTGAATCTAGCTCGTGTTTGTTACCTAGCTAGTCTTCGGAGTGGGGCCTGCCCCAGTATGTGGCTGACCCAACAGGCATCACATCATTAAAGAAAACTTGGGGTACCATGGAAGAGGAGGCAGAAAGATTATAGGAGTCAGTAGGGATGGAGGACACCAGGAGAACACAGCCCACTGAGTTAACCAAGAAGGGCATGTATGGGCTCACAGAGACTGAAGTGGCAAGCATAGCGCCTGCAGGGATTTGTACCAGGTCTATCTGTTGTAGCTCTTAGCTTGGTGTTTTTGTGGGACTAATTGTGGAAATGAGTGTGTGATTCTTTTGCCTGCTCTTGGGATTCTTTTCCTCCTGTTGGGTTGCCTTGTTAAGCTTCAATGGGAGGGCATTGTCTTGTCTTATTGCATCTTGTTTTGTCATGTTTGGTTGTTGTCTCTTGGAGGCCTGCTCTTTTCTGAAGGGGAAGAGGGGGAGTGAATCTGGCGGGGGGGTTGGGAATAGTAGAGGGAGGGGAAACTGTGATTGGGATGTATTATATAAGAGAACAATCTATTTTCAATTAAAAACAAAACCAACTTTCTGTCTCCCAGCAATTGTCAAATTCCAATACCTCATCAGCTAGAAGTGAGATTTTGTGTTTACTTTATTATTTTGCCTTTTGCATTAGATCACCATATTCCAGGTATCTGGTTGGATGACAGTAGACTGATATATCAAAGAGTACCAGCCTAGTCCAGCCAAGCTAAGTTTGGTAAAATGTCAAACTACTTGTGTGCCTAGGAATAAGAAAGAAACTTACTTTTGTGACCTATTTTGTTTAGGGCATATTTATTACCCAGCTGCATTGCAGCAAAAGCTTACAAATGCACTCAGTAAATACAGGTGTCTGAAAAGGACAATTTCTGTACAAGACGTTGAGGTGAGAAACAAAAGAAATAGTCTCCAGTCTGTCCATTTTCAGAGTGAAATAGTATAAAAGGGCAAATTCACAGCAATGACAAAGACAAACGTACTTGGAAAAGAAAGAACCCAACAGAAATATTGTCAAATAAGTATTGTATAATGGTGTAATACTTATAATAATAAGTATATTATAAATATTCATGAAAAATAAAATAAAATGATCTTGAAAATGAAGTAAATGAGGTAAGACTATTTTGAGTGTCCTGGACCTGTCTTAATAGGTCCATGTGGCTATTTTCCCAATAATTTACCTGAACTGCCATTTGTAGCTATTTCATTAAAAAGCAGAGTTGTAGCTTTGCATGGTGGCACAAATCGGTAATCTGGCACTTAGAAGGCTGAGGAGGGAGGACAGTAAGTCCAAGGCTAGCTCTCTCTATATTGCTTTTATGTAGCTGTGCCCAAAATGTGTGGGATAAGCAGCTTAAGAGAAGAAGGATTTCTCGTGCCCCTAGTTTTGAGGGAATAGTACATGGTGGCAGGGAAGGCATGATCATATGATGGCAGGATATGGCGGGCTGTGAATCGGGAAGTAGAAACACAGGAAGCAGAAACCTGGATGGAAGCAGGTCCTTGCCTATAACCTTCAAAGTCTATCCTCATGGCCCTGCCTCTCATGTAAGTTCCTTCTTCAAATGCTAATATGATCCCCCATACAAACATACAAGCTGGAGGGGCGATGTGTTCAGTCAGCACTGTCTCAAAACAGTATTAGCATGGCAGAGCTAAGGATGTGGGAGAGAGTTTGCCTAGCATACATGAGGCCCATGGTTTGAGGCCCAGCACCATTGAAAACATAAACTAACAAAACAAACAAATACCCCCTAACAAAGCCAGAGATGCACTAAAGAAGACAGAAACCTTGAAGGAAAAGTGTCAGTGCTGAGTAAGCAAGTAGTCCATTTTTGAAAACAGTTCTGTAGGCTCTCCAGTCTTGGCATTTTATGAGACTGATGCGTTGCCAACTGTGCTAAAGAAGCAGGTTGTCTTTTAAAAACTTCATTTACACTCCAAACAGTGGTCACTCATAAATCCTGTATTGTCATTTATACATATCTTCAAGTTGACTCATTTTCTTCTTATGTTTCTTAAACCCAAGGTACCAGAATTGTAAGAAGTGTGTAGTATGTCGTACACAGAAAACACTCACACACACACACACACACATGGGCGCTATAGTTATATGTGTGCATTTTACATTATGCTCCTTTAGAGAACCCTGCCTAGTAGAGATAGCAGAGCAGAGGAAATAAGTGGCCTGGCTTTCTTTGTTACCAGGGCGATGAAAGCAAGTCACAGTTGAGGGATGCCTTCCTGTGTGGTAGTCAGCTTCCTGTCACTGTGAGAAAACATCGCACATAATTAGCTGATCAGGAGGGAAATTTCATTTAGCTCACAGTTTCAAAGGTTTTGCCACTCGGGACCATTGCTGTGAGCCATGTGCAAAGGCAGAGCAGCGTCGCCAGATCAGGGACATGTGCTGGAGTACAGCTGCTAGGATGAAGCAAAGCCAGAGGAAGAGAGGCCAAGGTCTCCATGTCCCCATCAAGGACACATTCCTAGTGACCTCACTACCTTCCACAAGACCCCTCATGATGGCTGCTAACAGGCCACAGGCTAGCAATCAAATCTCAAGCACATGTATGTGTGGACATTTAAATACCCAACTATATAACGTCTTTCAGATTTTCTCTGACCAAGATGTGAGCTTCATTTGTGTCAGGGTCACTTGCAAGCTCAGCATCAAAGTTTTTAAACTGAGAGGCTGGAGAGATGCTTAATGATTAAGAGTGTTTGCTGCTCTTCCAAGAACCTGTGTTTTGTTTCCAGCCTCCACCAGGCAGCAATGTGAGCACTTCACACATATATACCCACACATCTCCTTGGCTACTATATCTGAGAAGTGTGCCATACATTTAGAGGATTAACTCTACTGCTTGGTTAGACTGAGAAAATGCCAAGAAAAATGGTATGTGCTTTCCTATTTCTAGAGCCTTGTTGATGGTCAATTTGAATATTCTTTTTCTTTTATAATGTTTATCACCTACAGCTGAAATGTCAGTGTTGAAGAATATTCCTTTACACTGTGTGAAGATGTGTTCCTGTGTTTGGTTTAATATGGAGCCTGAATGGCAGGAATAGGTTAGGTGGGACTTCTGGGGACAGAGAAGACTCAGGAAGAAAGGCAGAGTTGCCAGTGAGATGTGGAGAAAGCAGCATGAGCAGTACAGAGAGATGAGGTAACAAGTCACTTGAGAGAATGTAGATTAAAATAAATAAGTTAAGTTGTAAGAGCTAGTGGGACAAGCCCAAGCTAAGGCTAAGTGTTCATAATTAATAGTAAGTCTCTGTATTGTTATTTGGGAGCTGGCAGTACAGAGAAGGACTTGCTACATGTCCCTAACCTTGAAATGCTAGCAAACCTTTATTTTGATCCTCAGGAGAACACACTCCATTATTTATAACAAGGTGTGAGTATGGGTCAAACAGGATATATACCTCCTCATATGTTTGCAAAATGGCAAGTTGAACATGTTCATCATTATCATTCAAAGCTCATTTGTTTTGGCGCCCAAGCTGTGTTCACCACTCATGACTCAACAAGTTCAAGGGAAGCCCCAGAGGGACTTTCCCAGATCTCCCCTGCTGATGCCTTTCTGTTCATTTTGCTACTTGAAGTGAAGTACCTAAGTGGAAGAGTTAAGAATTGGGAATATCCCTAATAATAATGGAGAGTGTGTCTGAACTGGCCTTCTCCTGTAATCAGATTGGTGACTATCCTAATTGTCAACAGAGAGCCTTCATCCAGTAACTGATGAAAGCAGGTGCATAGATCCACAGATAAGCAAGGGGCCTAGCTATGGGAGTCCAGGTGACGTGAGGGAAGAGGGATTGTATAAGCAAGGGGGCTCAAGATCATGATGAGGAAACCCACAAACACAGCTGACCTGAGCTAATGGGAGCTCATGAATTCTGGACCAATATCTTGGGAATCTGCATGGGACTGATGTAGGCCCTCTGCATGTGGATGACAGTTGTGCAACTTGGTCTGTTTGTTGGGCCCCTAGCAGTGCAATTGGACCTGTCCCTGGTGCATAAACTGGCTTTTTGGAACCTATTTCCCATGCAGGCATTCCTTGCTCTGCCTTGATGCAGAGAGAGGAGCTTGTTCCTGCCTCAACTTGATACTTTGTTGACTCCCATGGGAGGCCTGCCCCTTCCTGAATAGAGGAGGATGGATGGGGGGGGGATAGATGGGAGGTGTGGGGAGGGAATGGGAAGACAGGAGGGAGGAGAAACAGTGGTTGTATGTAAAATAAATGAAAAAAATTAAAACTCCTACAAGATGTTTGTTGAGGGATGGGAGTTCACTAATCTCAGCAGATGCAGAATAAAGACCCCCTCTTTTCAAAAAGCAAAGCAAAACAAAACAAAACAATAAAAGAATTGGAGTATCTTTATACAGCATACATAACAGATAAATTAGGGTAAGTTATGATGACTTTTATAACATAACGTGAAAGTTCTTTGTTGTGTTTTTTCTGAGTTATCAGTGCTGCTTGGTTAGGGTGGTCTTCTATTGCTTTTGCTGTAAGTCCCTCTTGATGTCTTATAGCCTTGAAGTCATTTCCTCTAAGCAGGTGGGTGGGTGGCTAACAGAAGATCATATGTGGAAGTTTTTTTCCCACAGTGATTCTGTGGTAAGCATTTTTGCAAAACTCTCTCTCTTTTGACAAATGCAGGCACTCGACCAAGAGCTTTTTAGATTGTGTCATGAGTTCTCCCCCAAGATCTCTGTTTTGTGAAGGTTTCTGGCACTGCCTAAGTCCTGTGGGACCTTTTCCCAGCTGTCCCGTTGTTCGAGAGGTCTCTCCAATGTTTCATTCTCATTACAGAGCTGTTGATGGGACCCATTGGACTAAGCCTTGGCGGAGTTAGTCATGATATGGAAAGTGCTTGTCTATTTTATTAGAAATGATTTTCTGCAGTGTTTTTCCCTTGTAGTCCTGGGCAAAAACCCAGGGCTTTATACATGCTAGGCAGATACTTCACCACAGAGCTATATCTCTAACTCCAAGAGGATGTCAAGAGTTTGGTATGGGCCCATTACAATAAGCCTCTACCTAAAGATGGGACCATGTTGAAAATATTTTTGTGCATATGTCCTGGAACTGTCTTTATCATGGAATTGGCAGTTTGTATGGAATTGAATGTCTGGTGTGGAAAGTCTTATGGATGTTTATTTTTCTAGTAGGTTATTTAAATTTTAGAAAGTTCAAGAGTCTGAGGATACCCTGAGGGTTAAAAGCCTTTGGGACTGTTGCACCTATACTAGTTAGTGTTTTTTTCTGAGTCATCAGTGCTTCTTGGCTTCTAACAATGCCTCTGTCCTGAGAGTTAAGAGATAGAGCATTGAGTGTGTGTGATCTCTCTTTCCAGAATGGTACCGTCTTACCTTCTCTCTTGTTTCCATTTCCTTACTTTCTGAACTCGTTATTCGTTATTCCTTCTACCAGGCAGCTTGATGACCAAGCACATGGGGCCAAGGATCAGCTTACGGCTTAGTTGTCTGATTTGTACCAAGTTTGTTATTGTTTGTTCTGCTTCTTGAGTTTTGTTTTTTTTTCTGTTTATTCATCTTATGTGTGGTGAGTCCAAATTAAATGAGTCAACACATGTAAAGCACTTAGACTATATCAGGCTGTGGCAAAGTGATGATCAGGTCCTTGTCTCACTTTGATAGCTCTCTGGGCTGAGATTTGTCTTAGTTGTGTTGTTGCTCAGTCATCATCTCAAAGATTAATAGTATCCAGAGAAGTAGCTCTCAGAGTAAACCTAGGAGCTGGAATTTTCCTCCCCCAAAGCTTCCTTAGTCCATTTTTACTGCTGTGACAGAATACTTGAGGTTGGATTGTTTATAAGAAACAGAGATTTATTTTGAGGCTTTCAAGGCCAAGGTGGAACTGTGTCAAAGGGAAAGAACACTCTTGCTATGGCATCCTATAAGAAAGATAGCAAGCGATGAGAACACTGAATAGCTGCCTTAGCTTTTATCCAGTTGTTCTGACAAAATACCTTGATAAAGCAGCACGAGGGAGAAAAGGCTCATTTGAGCTCCTGGTTCTAGGTTGAGCTCACCGTAACTGTGAAGTCACAGCTGGAGGAGGAGGTTGGGGGGTTGGCCACATCCATAATCAGGAATAGAGTGCAATGAACGCATGCGTGGTAGTGCTCAACTTGCTTCTCTGCCCTTATACAGCTTAGGATCCACTGCCTTGGGGATGATGTAACTCTCAGTGGGCACATTTTCCCACCTCATTTAATCCAATTAAGATAACCCCCTGTAGGCATACCTACAGGCAAAAGTCTAGGCAATCCCTCATGGAGACTGTCTAGGTTGAATCAAGTTGAAAATTAAAACTATCACAAGCCCATGGAACATTAAAGCTTTAGCTCTTCCTCACTGGGAAACTGTGATGATGATAATAAGAATAATTATGAGACCAGGGCCAGGCTTGGTGATTCACTCATGTAATCCTAACATCTCGACACTTGAAAGGGTGATTACACGTTCCAGGCCAGGTTGGCCACATAGCAATACCTGCCCCAATCAACACAATAATGAATATTCATTATTGAAGTTTAACTATATGCCAGAATCTACACAAGCATTTAAAAAAATCCATGTCAACTAATTGCTCCACAACTCTATTTACATTAGAAATTATGGATGCTCCCATATTACAGATGAGAATACTAAGGCCAATGACTGTGTAGCTTGTCCAAGGTTCTATAGAGAGTAAAATAATTAAAATTTTTTAAATTTTTAAAAAATATTTCAAGACAGGGTTTCTCTGTTGTAACTTTGACTGTCTTGGAACTTACTCTGTAGATGGGGCTGGCCTTGAACCCAGCTATCTGCCTGCTTCTGCCTCCGAGGCTGGGATTAAAGGTATGTGCCACCACCACTCAGCAATTTAAGGTTTATAAAACTGCCTTTTTAGATTTATTTGTTTTCGTTTTATGTTATGGGTGTTTTATCTGTATGTATGTTGGTGTAGCACGTGCATGCAATCTCCAAGAAGGCCAGAAGAGGGCACTGGATTCTTTGGAACTGGAGTTACCACCATGTGGGTGCTAGGAACTGAACTCAGGACATCTTTAAGAGCAGTAAGTGCTCTTCACCCCACCCCCAAGCATTTCCTCATCTTAGTTACTACTTAACCCCTTGACTGCCTGTCCACTCTTAACTGCTTTTGGTGCCATCTTGATGTGGGTAGCACTTATAATGTAAAAAAGTTCTTGGTCTCTCTCTTTTTTTTTTTTTCTGCTATTTGCTGTCAGTGTCCAGCATCTACTACAGAAAGTCAAGAGACCAAACTCACCCTAGAAATATGTAGCTGAACATAAGAATCCAGGAATCTGGTTACATGGTGTTGCAAGGCTGAAACACAGGGCTCCATATTGAAGTAGCCGAGGTAAGGAACTTGAGAGGCAAGCTCTTCTTTACGAACAAAATCTAGTACAGAAATCTCCATAATGGCTGTGGGATTTATGCTTGATGCTG
>PVIU01027118.1:0-20949 GCA_004026605.1 Ondatra zibethicus | reverse complement strand
AGGAAGGAGGGAGGGAGGGAGGGAGGGAGGGAGGGAGGGAGGGAGGGAGGAAAGGGGAGGGGAGGAGGAAAGTGGGAGGGAGGAAGAGGAAAAGAAGTAAAACCAATAGCCTTGCAGTTTACCTTTTCAACTTGAGATTTGGGAGCAGACATCTTCTTCCATTCTGGGAAGAGTCCAGATTTATCCAGAGAATCTCTCCTAGAAATATCAGAAGTTAGAACTAAGTCAGGTCTTCCCCAACTTCTTCTAGCCAGGCCCCAAAGCATTAGCAAGGAAGGAGAGGCACTACCATGACCATAGCAACCCAACTGAGAAGTCACTTTCACTGCCAAGTCACACAGGTGCACACTCTCCCTTTCCTACGGGAGGGTAGCAGAATCTTCCACAGTGCAGCATCCCAGGGAAGTTAGCTCACTCCAGGAAGCTGTGCTCAGAGCCAGGTCAGCAGAAGTATTAAAGGGAGACTCCTGCTGAGGTCGCAGCAAAGAGTCATTCAACAGCCCCAGGAATGTTCCAGGAACATTCAAGGTAGAAGAAACCTGCATCCTGCTGCTAGAGAAGAAAATGAAAGCTCAGCATGGTCGAGGTGAGAGAGGCGGGGAAACCCCACCTGGAGGTGCTATCCGAGTCAGCTGTGTAGCTATCCAGACTTTCGCTCTCAGCCTCCAGCGCGCTCTTTCCACTCCTCAGCTTTGGTACTTCGAATGGCACACTAGAATAAAAACCACGATCTGGTGTTTACACGAGAATGAAAACCAAGATCCGGTGTTTACATTCGAACAAAAACCAAGATCTGTTGTTTTATGGGAAGTGAGCTCTCCTGCCTCTGGATAGGTATCTTTCCCTCTGATCCATAGTAGTAACCTGAATGATTTTTTTAAACATAAATGGGAGTCAGGTTTACAATGCTGGGACTCACATGCACTAAGCAAATATTCTCCCACTAAGCTGAATCCCCAACCATGGGAGGAGACTGCAAACACTTAAGTCATTTCCCCTTTCTGTGAAAACTGTGTTTAACCCCCTTAGCCTAACAGGAAACGTCTAATGACCTGCTGCTTCTATGGTCTCCAGGTTCATCTCTCACCCTTCACTCTTCACACTCTACATACCAAAAGACTACGAACTACTTTCTAAGTACCCAAAACTTGTCCTTCTTTCTATGTAGACCAGGCTGTCCTTGAACTCACAGAGATACACCTGCCTTTGCCTCCAGATTGCTAGGATTACAGGCGTGCAACACCACACCTGGTGGTAACATTATGCTCTATTCCCCTGATTTCTTTAGAATTCATTCATTCATTTTATGTGTATTAATGTTTTGCCTGCATGGATGTCTGTGTGCCATGTGCATGCCTGGTGCTCACAGAGGACAGTAATAGGGCACACGATCATGTGAAGCCAGAGTTACAAACGGTTGTGAATCACCAAATGGGTGCTGGGACCCAAACCCAGGTCCTCTGCAAGAGGAACAAGTGCTCTCAACAGCTGAGCCATCTCCCCGGCCCCACGTAGCATTGTTCTTAGTACTCAAAAGGTAGGAATAGTCCAAAATATTGTATATTTTGGAACAATACAAAGGAATATTGTTCAACAAGAAATGAGCATAAAACTCTAGTATATACAGCAACATGGATGAATGCTGAAATTTTTGCACTAACTGAACAAACCAATCAGAATGCCCACAGTTGGCATGACTCAATTCAGAGGATAAGCCCAGGGTATGCAAATACAGAGAGGTAGACCATAGAGAAAAGGATGGAAGAACTAGCAGGGACTAGTTAATGTACGAGGTTTCTTTTTGGAGTGGTAGGAATGTTCTGACACTCAATAGCCGTGCTGGTTGCGCAACCGCCTAAAATTTCTAACACTTATAGATTTGAACTTTACAAAATTGAAAATTATGGTTTAATGTTACATAAATCTTACCTCAATTTGTAAACAACAACAAAAAGAGAAGCAACAAAATTATAACATTAATTCTGACATCCTCCACTCTCTCAAAATAAATTATAGCCTCGACAGGGGTCAATAAAGTCTTACATGATTGGCTTCCCATCCATTTCTGTGCTTATATCCACATCTCAACACCCCCCCAACTCAACTCCAGATTACATATGTGGCAAACTTGTTCTGAGTTCTTTAGACCTACTTAGTTCTCTGTCTACAATGCTCCCCCTACTCTCCAAATACCCTCCATGTTTGCCCCTGCATTTTTTCAAATGTCTCCTTATTATTGGGACTTGCCCTACTATCCTGAGGAAAACAGCACATGTACCCACGTGTTCCTGGCACTCCATATCCCTTCACGCCGGATAATTGTCACCCTCACACTTGTCAACATCAGACAGACTATACATTTGATTATTTGTGTTGTGCGCTCCCTACTCCCAAATCTACAATCTACAAACAAGGGATTTTTTTGTACACACTATAGCATCCCAGTGCACAAAACAACATCTGGCACACTGTAAGCTTTCACATACATTTAGCAAATAAATGAACAAAAACAAGGTAACCAAATCTATACTACCCCAACGTCTCCGCCAGTGAAGAATAAACTTTCCAACTTGTCAGGTGATGTTTGAGCTAGGTCTGTGCAAACAAACAGAAGGAGCCGAGTTGAAATCTTCACATAGACAGGTGAGAGAGAGGTCATTCTCAACAACTGTACCAGCTTTATCACACGAGACACAGCAAGGAGCTTGGTTTTCTTTTTCCTCTAAAATCATTCCTTTGTCTGCTTCACTGCGAAGTGAAAAGGAACTTCAAACAATCATTCTTCTAGAGGCACTATTCAACAATAGCCCATGGATTGTTTGGTGCTTGTATTTCTTTCCTTTTCTCTTTTTCTTCCCTAAAGATGAATATGTTCTGATCCTGAGCTGATGTAAACAACCGTAGGGCAAAAAAGCAATTATTTGACATCTGTGCAGTAAAAATAAACTCAGAGATAGGAGTCCTGGTCTTTATCTGTATGATCTCAGGTAAATCACTTATCCTGCTTTCTTTTCTATAATAATAAAAGGGTTGAATTCAATTATCTCTGAGGCTCCATAATTTTATGTAAAAATCACTTATGCTCAATCTGTTTTCATGTTTATAATAAATAAGAGGCTTCTCAATTCAATGAGACAAGAGATCGTAGACAGCCAGAAGCAGTAGATTTCAGAAATTACATTCTGACCAGTGATGTCAGATGCGTTAATCAAGTTCAGCAAATACAAGCCATTTTTAACCTTAACTACAAAGGAATAAGGGGCCTCATCACCTGGAACAGATGACTCATGCCCCCAAGGCTCTCTGATAAAATCACGGTACATATATACAGTCCAACAGCACACTAGCATAGAAACTAATGAAGAGCTCTGGTGTTGGAGAAGTGCCTGGGTTGCAGTTTTCTGCTGTTTTTAACTAATTGACACAAATAAGCTGTACGTGCTTAATTACGCACGCTGATGATTTCTGGCAAGAGACATGCATGTTAAAAGCTACTGCTACAGCTTAGTTAAGGAACATATTAATCACTCTCCAAAGTGTCTTTATGCCCCTTAGCAATCTGTCCCTCCCCTTCCAGACCCTGGTTCCAGGCAAATGTTGATCTAGTTCTTTTGCTCAAAATTCGTTTGTATTTTCTAAAATCTATATAACAGAATCAAAAAGACTCATAAAGGAAGTACTCCTTTTTGTTTTGTTCCAGTTTTGTTTGTTCTGGGGTACCTTCTCACTATGTAGCTCTGGCTGGTCTGGAATTTGCTATGTAGACCAGGCCAGCCTTCAACTCAGCAATCCACCTGCCTCTGCCCTGTCTTCTAACTGCTGGGACCAAAGGTTTGCGCTACCACACCCAGCATATAGGTAATGTTCTTGTTTAGTGTTTTTCACTCAATATATGTATTTTGAAATCCATTCATGATACTGTATGTATCAATAGTTCATGTCTTTCATTACCAGATTAGTACTCTGTGGTATAAACAAATCAGTTTATCACTCGCCTGTGGTGTACACTTGAATTGTTTCCCGGTTTTAGCTATCATGAATGAAGCTATTGTATACATACTAGACCCTAAAGACACCACCAGAAAACTTTTAAAACTGATAAATGCCTTCAACAAAGTGGCAAGACATAAAATTAATACACAAAAGTCACTAGTCTTTCTATACACAGATGACAAGCAAACTGGAAAAAGAAAACAGTTCCAGTCATAATAGCCTAAAAATACACTGGAATAATCCTAACCAAGGGTGTGAAAGACTTCTACAATAAAAACCTTAAAGCACTGAAGAAATGAATTGAGGACTATAGTAGAAGACGGAAAGATCTCCCAGGATCATCGACTGAAAAAAATCAATATGGGAAAATGGCTATTTTGCTAAAAGCAATTTACAGATTCAAACAATCCCTTCCAAATTTCTAGTGACAATCTTCACAGAAATAGAAAAAAATCTTAAAACTCATAAAAAGCACAAGAGACCCCAGTAGCCAATCATGAACAAAAAGAATACTGCTGAAGTAATCACCTTCCCTGATTTCAAGTTAAACTATAGAGCCACAGTAATAAAAAACAACACAGCACTGTCACAAAAACAGACTCAGAAATCCATGCAATAGAATTGTAGGACAAGGCCATACAACTACTTCATTCCTGCTGGTAAGCTTTCATGGTCCTGGAGGATGCTATGTAGACCACTGGGAAGTAAAAAATCACATCATTGGTATCCATGAAGCCAATCCTACATGCTACAATACTGACCTGCCAGGCAAAGTGCACACACTGGTGCAACAGTGGCATGAAGTTTAGAAGGATAACTAACTAATTGCTCCAAAGAAAGAATTTAGACCTGTTACTGACAACCTGATCAAAAGCCCATGGCTCAGGAGATCAGAAGCCCTAGGGGAAAGCCTATAACTGTGTTAGTAAATGGCATGTTGTCAAACTGCTTTCTAAGTATTTATACTCACACCCATAAATAGCGCTGCCCTCAACTTTGGCCAAATAAGTTTCTCTCTTCAGTGGTCAGCAGTTAACACAGAGTTATGACTCATCAAAGTACTGAGCCTAAGTGTCTACTAAGTGCTTAGCCCTATATACAACATCTACATCAACCATCCTCCCATCTGTTCCCCTCCTGCCCCCTGCCAAGGCTCAGGAAACATCACAGAAGGGTGAAGAGAATGTGAGGGCCAGAGGCTGAGGAACAGTACTGTCAAACGCTGTGTTGGGCGCATGACATGGCCAGCACGCCAGCCACAAAACTCACTGCAGCTCTAGTCATCTGCGCATGATAAAGTCTCCAAAAAAAAAGAGAGAGAGAGAAAGGGAGATAAAAAGCAAGCAGAGAAGTAGTTTACTAGAGTAGTATCATGTAGCATATCAAATTTGCACCATTACTATTACTATGCCATCTTTTGGTTTTATATACTATATGTATAGTTGCTAAATTTGCTTTAATTCTTGCTTTCCAGAGTTTTATAAATGTCAAATAATTTAATTAGTTCTGTGATGAAATATATCTAAAATATATGTGTATGGTATGCATGGCTGTATAAGTGTTTACATATATGTAGGCACAAGTGTGTGTGTGTGTGTGTGTGTGTGTGTGTGTGTGTGTGTCCCCAAGATTGACATTGGGTGTCCTCCTTGATCCCTCCCCTCCTCATATATGGAGGCAGGCTTTCTGGATGACATAGTGAACCATCATCTTGCTGTGTGATTCTTTGCCAAAGCTTCCCCAACAGCTATACCAAAGCAACTACTAAGTGGGGCAGGAGATCTACACTCTAGTCCTCACATTAGAGTGGCAAGCCTTACTAACCGAGCCATCTCTTAAGGGCATACATTGAAATGTTTTTTTTTTAATTTCAGGGCTGGGAATATAATTTACTACAAGAGCATTTGCCTAGCATGTATGAGGCCCTAAAGTTCAATTTCCAGCACTGCCAAAAAAAAATCCTTACTGTCCTAAAAAAATAAATGAAACGTCCACGAATATACATGTACAAGTCTTTGGATGGGCATATGCTTTGACTTCTCTTGAGTTACATATCTATGAATGAAACATTGGAATCACAAAGTAGGTGTACAGTGAACTTTTTAAAAGACTCAACTTTCCCAGAGCAGCTGACCACGGTAAACATTTCTCCACAGAAAGGAAGGAGAATTTCAGCCGTTTCACATCCAGCACTCATTATGGTCAAGCTTTTGAAATGGCAGCTATTCTGGTGGGCATGTGGCATCTCATTGCGATTTTATTTACATTCTTCTAGTGATTAATGATGTTGATCATCATTATTTGACATCTGCATATTATCTTTAATGAAATATCTGTTCAGATCTTTTGCTCCTTTATAGGATTGTCTGTATTACTGTTTAAGTTCTTTTTCTTTCATTTTTAGACTTAACATGTCCACGATATCATCTTTTAAAAAGAATTAAAATGCAGGTGTTTAACTCACATGGGTGTGTATGGAGATCTTGGTAGGTCACATGTCAAAGTTATCAATGGCTATTAACAATGATTGGGCAAAGAAAATTAGGTTACTGGAGAACTTAACTATCATGTTTTTGTATACTTCTTTTCAATCTTTGGTTTTACTATATAGCCCAAAGTGGCCTCAAGCTTGTGGTCCTCCTGCTTCAGCCTCATGAGTAGCTGAAAATACAGACATGTGCCACCAGTTCTATACTGGTTTTTTTTTTAACAATCATATAAAGTGTAATAAAGTCTTTTCTCATTGGTTGAGGTAAAATTAAAGAAAATCTCCTCACAGCACATGCCTAAAAGACACCAGCAACAAACAAATGGGATAAAGTGTAAGTCCACAAATCAAAATTTTAAAAAACCTATAGTTAAGAAAAACAAAAGATTTGGGGAGCTGAGGAGATGGATCAGTGATGCTTGTTTTCTAAGCATGAGGACCTGAGTTTCAATCCCTAGATCCCATGTAAAACCCAGGTATTACCATGTGCCTGAACCCATGGCTTTGTGTGGAAGGAGGGCAAGGACCACTGAGACTTGGCATCCAGCCTAGCTCCAGGCTTGGTGGAAGACCCTGTTCCAAGGGAATAAGGCAGAGGATGTTAGGGCAGGATCCTGATGTCTTCCTCTGGTCTCCTCAGGTACACAGACAGACAGACAGACACACACACACACACACACACACACACACACACACACACACACACACACACACACCATATAGACAAAAATAAATCAGGAAACAAAAACTTTTTAAAGTTCAGGAGACACACATTGAGACTACAACCTACTTTCCATCTCTCCTTTAGGGTTACAGAAGAATAAGTACAACAGGGCTGGAGAGATAGATTAGTGACTAAGAGAAGTGGTTCCTCATCATGAGGGTCCTGGCTCAATTCCCAGCATCCACATGGTAGCTTACAACCAGGGCTCCAATATACTCCGCTGGCCTCTGCAGGCACAAAGGACAAATGTGGTCCAAATTCATACAAACAGGAAATTTTCCTATACACATAGGAGTAAAACAGCGCTCGTCAGAAGAAGGGAGAATGGGAGGGTACTAAGTTATAGTTAGATCAGTGTAAGAAGTTTTAGTGTGCAAGCCTCCATTTATGTGACTATATATGACTCTGTGTACTATATCTTTAAAAAAACAGTTTTGAACATTTTCACCATAAGAGGTAAGAATTACGAAAAGTAGCTTTACTTGATTTAAGTTACATGATGTATGCTTTGATTAAAATACCACATGCTATTCCATAAGTATATACAATTTTTGTATCAGTTAAAAATCTTAAATCTTGGGTTGGCAATTAGCTCAGTGCTAGATCCCTTGCCTAGCAAGCCCAAACCCCTGAGTTTGGTTCTTAGCTCCAAAATGAAGTTTAAAAATCTTTTTTTTAAGTGAACAGATGCATGTCCTATTTTTAACTTCAAAATGAAATTTAATAATCTTTTCAAGAAATAAAATTAGTTTAAAAGACCAGCTATGTGATATATAATGATATTTCCCTCAAATGGGGGGGGGCGCATATATGATAGTGCGCCCACAAATTTACATCATACACATGTGTCACAGCTATCTTACTTTGCATAAACAGACTTTGTTCTGTTTGCACAAGCATCAAGCAGACTTGATAAAGTGCATGAGCTCAAACACAAATGATGAAACAACAAAAATGACAAAAATGCAAAAAATCAAAACTAAAATCTAAACAAGATAATTTCTCCAGGCCATTTAATTAAGTCAGAAAATAGAGAAGAAGGGAAGGGGGTGGAGGGGAGAAAAATAATGTCCCAAATCCAAATAGCATGGAGGGAAAGAATACGTTGGGGTCTCCACAGTTAATTACTTCCATCTTTCTCTTTTGCTTTTGTATGATACAGTTTTTAAAAACATTATAGAAACAGAGGTTAAATGAAATACAATATCCTTGAGGTGGTGCCCTTAACTAACAGGAAAAATGTTTAAGGACACGGTACAGAAAAATTCCAACTATGAAGAAAACTACCACCAAGAGTATATCATATATCAGGAAAAGCAGCTTAGAATAATCATCCGTGACTTACACTCTTCAATTACTAATATTCAAGAAAAAATATTTTTTCCAGTAAATTCATACAATTGATATAATTGATCCACACAAATTCTAATTAATACCCATGCACACCTATGTACACTTGTGCATGTACAAACACAAAGTTACCTAGAGGGGTAAAAATGTCAAGGTGGCCTTCTTCATAGTTAGGTTCAATGGCAGAAGACAACAGAGAAATACCTACAACAGTCAGAAAGAAAGGAAACATGACTCAAGCCTGTAATGCTCAGCTAAGATGCTATTCAAGTGCAAAGGTAGTTGACAGGTATTCTGAACATGAAAGAACGCAATAAACATCACAAACCCTTCTTGAAGCAATTTCCCAATAATGAAATCTAGACAACCAAGAAATCAAGCCAAAGTAAAGAATTCAGGAGTAGAGAAGTCACTGTGTGAGGCTTGATTGCAAGCAAACAATCCTTATAAATACAAAACTAAAACTAAACCAGTTTTAACAGTCTGTTGATTTATGGCTGCATAACAGAAAGAAAATATTACAAAGCCTGACCAAAAAAATAAATACTTTTAATAACAGTGAGAATAGAAGAAAAGTTTAGGAGGGTGTGGAAGAAAGCTCTCTGGGGCTGGAGAGACAAAGCAGCTCTGCAGTTAAGGATGCTCACTGCCCTGGCAGAGGACCCAAGTTCAGTTCCCAGCACCTTTGTCAGGCACCTCAAAACTGCCTAGGGGTCCAACTTCAGGGTGTCTAACACCCTCTGGCCTCTGAAAGCACCTGCACACATGTGCATATACCTGCATACAGACACACACCTTTCTAAGTAAATAAATCTTTGTTAAGAGTTAATAGCTTTCACCGGGTGGTAGTGGCGGTGCATGCCTTTAATACCAGCACTCAGAGGCAGAGCCAGGCAGATTTCATTGAGTTCGAGGCCAGCCTGCTCTACAGAGCGAGTTCCAGGACAGCCAGGGCTACACAGAGAAACCCTGTCTCAAAAGCAAAAAACAAAACAAAACAAAAAAAAAAAACAGTTAATAGCTTTCCTTTTCACAGCACAGTGCAACTTAAGAACAAAGTAAATTTGCCAAAATGTTGATATTTACAAAGAGCTAATGGGATCACTAATGATGTTTTCTTCTTCTTTTATTTTATCTGTACTTTCCAATTTCCCTCTAATAATGCCTATTATTTTAGAAAATGAAGTAAAAGTAATAGAAGAATTGAGCATACGGATTCCTAGGCTCTTACCTGGGTTCCTTCTGTTGTTCCTGAATGATCTTTCTTCCTGGCCAGATATCACCCATCTGTGTCTGCTGAAGGAGGGACTGTCCCACTGTCTCTCTTTTATTTGCTTCAAAACAAAAGCATGAGGGGTAGTAGTAACCAGGGTAAAGAAGGAAACAACTTTCAAAGCATCTCCCCTAAAACACACACTTGCTGACACGACGGGACAAATTCTTTTATATTCCCACAACCTGGCTGCGCCCCCAGAGTGAAATCACCACTGGCCGGACTACAGCTGGATTCCACAGAAGCTGAGCTATCCCTGAGGCTAGGTCCTTCAGGGAACAGCCTCTAGGCCCGTTCACTACCTGCAGGCTTCCTGCGCAGGGACATCCTGATGATCTCACTGCCTGTCCGGTATGCAAAGCGGTTTACTTTCTGATCGTAAAACCAATCTCCAGTTGCTTTCTTCAACTCTCTGGGAAAAAGAAAACAACAAGTTGGATGTATAAACAATGACTTTTGTCATTCAACTAACACACTTGACCGGAAAAAGTCACACTACAGCCTGATTCACCCCCTTCCTTACTAGACTGCTGAGTGACACCCACCCCCTTCCTTACTAGACTGCTGAGTGACACCCACCCCCTTCCTTACTAGACTGCTGAGTGACACCCACCCCCTTCCTTACTAGATTGCTGAGTGACACCCACCCCCTTCCTTACTAGACTGCTGAGTGACACTCACATTTCCTTGGTGCACACCTTGCACCTCCAGGAACCATTACTTTCCATAATGCGGCATTCTCGACACACTAAATGATTACAACCCACACAAGTGTTGCCCTTGGGAATCAAACGGCCCAGGCTCTCCTGGCACCGGGCACAGGTTCGATCACTGTAGTGCTGGCTGCCCCTTTTGGCACCTTTCCGTTTTATCTCCAGTAGCTCATTCTTCAGTCGCCTGCCAAGACCCAAAAAGAGAAGCACGCGTGGGTTTAGGATTTCAGCAAATTGAGGCAATGACAGTAAGTCTACTGGGTTGTGTAAAAAGAAAAACTTGAACTTGGTGGTGGTGGTGCACACCTTTAATCCCAGCACTCAAGAGGCAGAGGCAAGTGGATCTCTGTGAGTTCAAGGCTGGCCTGGTCTACATAGCAAGTTCCAGCACAGGCTCCAAACCTACAGGGTTGAAAGGGGGAGGGGAGAGGCAGGAGAGCAGAGAAAAATGTAGAGCTCAATAAAAATCAATTGAAAAAAAAGCGAGTATCCATTCTGAAAGCAAGAGCTGTGCCTGTGTTGTAGGCAGCCTTCCTCTCTGAAAAATAAAAAAAAAAAACAAACAAGGAGCCCAACTTGACCCACTGAGCTGTAAAATCATATACATAATTCTGACAGTAAGTCAAGAAGCAATGGAAAAGCTTGGGTATCCTTGGTTGGAAGCCTGGAAGTACATACTATTTCTGGGACTCTTACCTAATCCTTTTCTCATCTGCTTTTCTGAGTTCCTCATCTCTCTGCAGAACACTGAGGATCAAATCCCTTTCCATATCAGACAGAAAAGAGAGGTCTAGTATCTCCGACATGATGGATTTCGTCTTTGACTCCTTATCTTCTACTCTTCTTTCTTCAAAACCGGACAAGGAGAGTGACCAGAGTTGTCTGAAATAAAAGAACAATTCATTTCACAAAGATGAAGTCCAGATTAAGTGCAGAAAAACTGCACAGCCCTAGACCCTTTCTCTGGGCTACCTCGTCCTTGAGGTAAGCTAAAGAGAGAAGGTAAACGAACCTGATCTAGTCACTGTTTCTACTTTCACACTTGAACCATGCCCTACAGTGATTTTTTTTTTGAGAAATTACTCATGAGTCTGGGAAACGGCTGGGTCATTCAGAATAAGCATTTTAAAAAACATCATAGAAGCAGCTGAGTCAACCTTCCTCCACAAAGTACGTCCTTGACATCCAACTTTATTATTCTGTGTTCTCAAGTATCAATTCTATTAGCCCAAATAATCAGGCAGGGGTCTCTGCATTGAAAGGGTCTACCAGTTCAGGCTCAGTTCTTCATTCTTGACTAGCTCCTGTGTTCCTGGAATTTAGTCAGCCTCCCGATAATGCTTCAAAAGAATCGACCACCCCTTCTACCTCCCAAATAACTTTCACTGGCCCTGCACTTGAGAGCAACTTCGTCCATTTCGTGAACATTTGTTGAGCACCACTCTATGAAGTATTTTGCAAAGCACTGGAGGTACAGAGATGACTAAATCATGGTTCCTGCCTTTCAGAAATTTACACACATGAACACAGTACTTTGTATATGCTATCAAGGTATTGCAAATTAAAACTATGATAACTTACTTAAGTATCTAATTCTGTCTTACATAGACAGGGGAGGAAGAGATAGAAAGAGAACACTATTACATGTGAAAGTTTTTACAGAGTAAGTAGATTTTGCCTTTTTAAAATGAGTGTTTTTAAGGTGTGTGTATGAGAGAGAGTATGTGTGAGTGTGTGTGTGTGTGTGTGTGTGTGTGTGTACCAGCATACACATGGTATCTCATATCTCATGGAGGTAGAGTTTCAGGCAGTTGTGAGCCACTCCACACGGGTGCCAAGAACATAACCAGAGTCCCTGGAAGAGTAATGTGTATTATTGTCCACTGAACCATCTTTCTAGCCCTATGAGTACTTTTGTTGATAAAGGACAATGGTGGGTAAGATGAGTTGGAGCCAACCTTTATGCCTCTTAAGTATTCTTGACAATGAAGAAGTTTATAAGTCACTACACACACAGTAGAAATCTATCAGCACCTTTGGGAATGCTTTTTTACATTAGAACATCATATGATTACAGCTAGATATGTAGCTCAATCGACAGAGTGCTTTCTTAGTATGCATGAAGCCCTGGGTTCAAGGCCCAGCACCTTATCAACAATCTTTGGTGCCTCACACCTGCAACCTCAGCACTCAGGAGGCACAGACAGGAAGATTAGAAGTTCAGGGCATCTTTGCTCCATAGCAAGTTTGAGGCCAGCTTAGCATACACGAATACCTGTTTCAAAAAACTAAAACCAAAATAATTATTAAAATATAAACAAGTTGACTAATATAAGAAACTTGATTTAAATGGTATATAAAGGACTATATATCCAATTGGAGGTATACTTCTCAAACACACTTGGAATATTTACCCCAAGAACTAAACATGTACTAGGCTGTAATATTTGTCTCAGTAAATTAAAAAATGTATTTTTCATACAAGTCACAGTCTTTGGCTTCAAGGAAATTAAATAAAAAGTTAATTTTAAAAGATAATTCTAATCTCAATACTGTCTGAAAATTTACCAGACACTTCTAATTAACTCATAGGTCAAAGAAGAACTCATAATGGACTAAACATGTCTTCAATATCTTAGCAAATAAACCTACCATTTGCCTCACTCATCCCTTCCTCCACCGTGGCTGTTTGCATACTATGGGAAAGAATATTTTCTAGGAATTCAAAAGGGAATGTACGGAATAAAAGGTAATGCTTTCCTGTGCAATTAATTAAATAATACCATTTTAGGGCAAATGATAACATCACATTTTGAAAACAAGAATTAAGAAAGTCAATAGAGGCACAAGCACAGTTAAAGTCAGAAAGTCAGACAAACACAAAATTATAGAAAAAGCTATGGCCATTCGGACACTCTCAGTTTATGGACACTAGAACTTAGTAATAGTGAAGTCAAAGTCTAAGAAAACTTGTTACACCACTTCACTTCCATTCAGTCATAAATGTATAGTCAAAAGGGCCAAGTCATGGCTAAGATCGCTTGTCAAAACTTGAGTGCTGGTGGACAATTTGTTCATTCTGTGGAGTCACGTAGTGTCAAATTTCATTGAAATAGTATTTTGGTAGGGCCTAGGCCCAGAACAAGGCATTCTAGAATAAGCAGCTTCTTTAGTTAGCAATTGCATGCATTTATTGCTAAAGATGAAGATAATATTCCATGAAAATACCAAAGCAAGGGGAGAAACTGTAAATTTAGCCACCAGAACAGAAAATTGACCTATGTCTCAATTAATAATAGTTCTAGCAGAAAAAAAAATAAGAAATATATAGGAAAGTTAAACAATACGTTTGGTTTAGTGAACATACTTAGAATTCTACATAATCTCTACCCTGGTCCTATAGAGTAAGATATAATAAGTGTGTAAAGATTAATGCTAACTCCAACAAAGCTAGGTTTTAAGAAGAGAAAGAAGGCACTATCTTTTCTCTTTTTGTTATTCCTCTATTATATATTACATCCCGACCACAGTTTCCCCTTCCTCCACTCCTCCTAGTGCTCCCGCTCTTCCCCTCTCCCACGATCCATTCCTCCTCCATGTCCCTTCAGAAAAGAGTAGGATTCCCTGAGATATCAACTGAACACTGCATAATGATAAGTTACAATAAGACTAGGCACACACCCTCCTATGAAGGAGCTATGTTAAAGTATCTTAAATTCTAAAGATAGCTTTTAAAAGGAAAAAAGAACGAATAATGAAAAGAGTGGCATCAGACAGTGCTGGATGCAAAGTCTGGCTCTATTTATTAGCTATATGGCCTTTGAAACACCCAAGAAAGCCATTCAGATATATGCATCTCCTTAATAGCACTAGGGTTAAAATCAGTATTGCTGTTCAAAAAATGGAAAGTGATAAAATTAGAAAACACTTCTTGCAGGAGAAAGAAAATACAACAGATTTTATTCTGTGTTACATTTGTTGGAGACACTAATACCCTCCCTCTCTCTCAAACATGGAGGCTATTTATAAAAGTGAAGATGGCAATATTTGTGACCAAACTAGAAACTTCTGCCAGATATGACTTCCTTAAAAGAAATTCTTGGATATGCATTCACATGGCCAGAAGATTGGAACAGTACCTGATATACAGTATGTTTTCAGTGACTCGATGATTTCAATGAGTGAGTGTCTTCATTCAGAGATCTATTTCTATTTATGTGTCTAGATTTAGATCCACAAAACTTGAAAAGTGGTAGTGAAGCCAAGAGAAGGGGGGAAAAGCAGTTATTTTTCTGATACAGTATGGGTGTTGGTCTTAAACACTTGAACTGTGGAACCAGGCTGAGTTTGAGTCTCAACTCTATCATTCTCTATGTGACTCTGTGTAAGTTGCTAAACCCCACCAGTGCCTTCTTTATTTGTAAAAATGCATTTATACATTTGTAACTGAATCTACACATCTGAGCTTGTTTGGTAAAGGTTAGATGAGTTTGAAAACATGAAAAGTGCTTAAAGTTGTGTGAACACAGAGATGCTGTGCAGCAGCTTTCTAAGAAGCCTCACTCATTATAGAAAGCCACTGTACCACTGAGCTACACCTTCACATGCCATCGCTTCATAGATGGAAATTCACACCTTCAGATTCTACGGCATCTTGGAAAAATGCTCATTTGATTTTAAAGAATATGGGCTGATCATGAATTTAACTCAAGCTAGACAGTATGTGATGCTTTCAGCCTTTGTAAGAAAACAAAGTACGCAGATAGGCTTACAGATAAAAAAGGATTTCTGAAAACCTGTCCCATGCTCAAGAGCTAAAAGGCTGAAGTGATATTAAATATTGTTCTAAACTTACAAATGCTAATTACATTATGTTTTAACATGTCAACTCTAATGGATTAACAGTCATTTTCTACCAAAGGATAATGAGCAATTCTGGTAAAATTTAATAGCTTACTAAGCAAAAAGAAGGGAACTAGATTTGTTCAAAGGATGTTAATTTATCCATGAGGCCCTACATTAAACGACTCTTGCTGAGTCAATGTTTGTATGGTATACACAGATACTGTCTTATTAACTTTCTTTTTATTTATTCTTTGTATCTTTCACATTATGCATCTTGATCCTATTAATCTATTCTTTCCTTCATTTTAAGAGAGAAACAAAGAAAAATCTCATCACGAAAGCTGTAGTGTGACAGAGTGAGTCATGCAGTGGACCCCTTTGTCCATACATCTTTACTGGCCAGTCTTCATTGCAAAGTGTCCTTGGTCTGGTTCAAGGCCAAGGTTTCTGCTACGCTATCACTGCTGGGCCTCACTGAACTCCTCTTGAATGTCCTGTTGTTGCCATGTATCGTGGAGATCCTGCAGCTTTGGGTCTGTAGGACTTGTTCCTTCATGTGCTCCAGCAGATCGCAGATGGGGTGGATGTTGGGGTGGGCCAACTCATAGTTGCAGGGTTGGTCAACCCACCAGGTCTCCCAGATCCTCGCCACTAGGGCAAGTACTCCAGTGTTGCCCCCGCAGATTCACCTCATGCAGCAAGGACCAAGAGGTGGACCAGTCTTCCTGTTTTCATGCCCTCAGGGCCAGCTCGCCCATACCTACACCACCAGGGCCAGCTCTGCTCCAAACATTGGTTCCTTATGAGAGGTTTGCATTACTGGAATTCTGTATGCATTTGAACATAGGCATTTAGAGGTGATTTGGTTATATCAAATAAGTAATGTGATGGTGCCAACATGTTTGAAATGTAACAACTGAAACTGAGCTACAAATTGGTCATAATCATTGAGAGTTACCAAAGGTCACATCTGATGTTCAAGATGAAGTGATGAAGAGTGCATATCTTCCTTGCCTGTAAGAACAAAAAATTGGCAAAATACATGCAACAATGGTGTCTCATGTATTCTGAACACGAGGCAATGTGAGGCTGTGATCTCTATGAGATGGGGAATACACAGGGTGAGACCTTTCATCTTTCTAGCTTACTATCTTGTGAGAGTTTTCTGGCCAAAGCATAAAGGAAGAAACCAGGAAAAGCCTGCTGAGCCTCCCAGATTGAGAAGGCTAAGATTAACCTGAGCAAACCTTAGGTGACTAGGGTTTTCAAAACAGAGTATGTGGTAGAATGGCATAAAGAGAACCCTTCAACCCTCTTTCAAGCAAAGGACTAACCAATACAAGGCATCCCAGTGATGAAGTTACTGTAGGTCAAGGAGTGACCCACCTGAAAGGATTGACAAGCACTGTGCCTATCATTCAAGTAAGACCAGTAGCAGTGTCTCTTTCCACAGCCCGACTGTAAAACCTCATGATTCATAGACCACTGGCTCCAGAACTAAGCCGTATTACCTCAGTAGTGGGAAACAATTAGGCCTACATTATGAATTGCTCTGAGCCTGCCTACCAAACCTAACCAGAAAAACCTGAAAGAATCAATCCACTTTCAAGTAACTTAAGTGTTTCCAAACAGTTCCCAGGAATCTCAACACAGAGCTCAGGAATGTTTATGATACAAAAATATAAAACACCTAACAAAATAAAATTCATCCATATCTAGCACCCATTAAAAGTTAACAAGCCTGCCAAAAATCAGGAAAATTCAATGCATAATATGGAACAAGATCAATTAAAAATGTTCAACAAATTCCAATATTGGAATTAACAAAGTCACTAAGAATGGTTACTATGGCTGCATTCCACGTGTTTGAAAACTCAAGCAGGGATATGGAAGCTGTAAAATAAAACACTGAAGTCAAACCTAGAAACATAAAACTACAGTGTTGGAGGTCAAACATACACACCACAACATTAACAACAAATTAGACATCGCAGTTGAAAGATACTTAGCATGAACACATGCTAATATACAAAATGATGCACAGTAAGAAAAAACTGTGAAAGAAGTGTAGTGAGTTACAGGACAGCTCCAAACTGTCTGCTGCACATGCAAATACTCTAAATAGAGTAATGAATGAAAGTAGGAACGCTAAAATAATTCAGAAAAATCATGAACTAAATTTGAAAAATACTGTTAAGTTCATAGATACAAGAAGGCCAATGAACTTCGAGAACAATATACAAAGTTGTGACATGTAGAATACCATAAACAAAGCACTTAAAACCAGAAATAAGAAGAAAAGTTAGAGTAGGGGTTGTCAGATATAGTGCATACTGATACACAGGGATAATGATGGAAGCACACTATTAATGAAAACGGTGGAACAACATCTCTAAGATATTAAAAAGAAAAATACAATCTATTTAAAAATCTACATCACAAGAAATATTGTTCAAACACAGATGAGTGGCTGGAACGATGGCTCGGTCGTTAGGAGAGCTTTCTGTTCGTACAGAGGACTGATTTCAATTCCCAGCACCCATGTCAGTGGATTGCAACTGTGTAGAATGCCAGCTCCAGGGGATGCAATGCCTTTGGCATCTTCAAGTACCTGCACCCATGAGCACATAGCCTACTCAAACACGCATGCAATCAAAAGTAAAATCAATCATTTAAAAATGGGGGTGAAATGAAAACCTTTTCCAAACATAAAAATGCTGAAAGAGTGAGGGGCTGGGGAAATTGTTCAGTGGTTAAGAACACCAGTTGCTGCTCTTCTCAAGGATCTAGGTTAGCTTCTCAGCACCCATATGTGGGCTCATACCATCCACAACTCCAAACTCTCCTCTGGCTTCTATGGAACTACACACACAATATACAGATATATACGTTCAGGCAAAATCTTCATTCACATAAAAAATAAAAACTATTTTTAAAAAAGATCAGTAAGCAAAAAATTACAACAGATTACTGTAACAGAATACTACAGGCTGGATAATTTGATGAAGAAAAATATACTTGGCTCATGGCTCTGGAGCTAGAAGCTTTAACACAGAGGTATAATATCTAGTCTTTTTTAATTTAGTGACTTAAAATGTTATTTTATAAATTATTTTTTATTGATTTTATCTTTCTGGTGATAAGGGACCCGGGGCCTCACACACACTGAACCACACCACAACCCTTGTGGATACAATTTAATGAAGGATTTTTAAGTATCTAGTTATTCAAGATGATGAACTTCCTTATATTTTCATACACATGTGTTGGCTAGTTTTCTGCCAATTTGACAGAAGCTAGAGTCTTTTTGGAAGACATAACCTTGATTGAGAAAATATTCCCAACAGAATGGCCTGTGGGCAAGCCTGTGGTGCATTTTCTTGACTAATGATATATGTAGGAGGACCCAATTCACTGTGGGCAGTGTTACCCCTGGACTGGCTAGTTCTGGATTCTATATAAAGCAGACTGAGAAAGCCATGAGGAGCAAGTCAGTAAGCAGCATCCTCCAAAGCCTCTGCAGTAGTTCTTGCCTCCAGGTTCCTGCCCTGACTCCCCTTCATGATTGACAATACACAATAAGATAAACCATTTCCTCCCCAATTTACTTTGGGTCATGGTATTTATCACAGCAATAGAAAGAAAACTAGAACAGTGTAGATAATCTATTTTGTTCATATTCACGGCACAGTGCCCTCTTTTACCCCCTCCCCACATACAGGCTGATAACCTTCATTATTCCAAAACACCCCCTTACATACTTATATATTTTTAAATACAGACTCTGAATATGGAAAATGCAACAATTGTCTTTTTGAATCTGACTCATTTAACTTTACACATCTTAGAAGGTCTTTTTTGTTCCATCATCCCATGGCAGAAGGTTTAGAATGGCAACAAAGTACATGCACAACATAGAAAGGAGACCGGTATGGAAAGAAAGATCTCATCTACTATTGAGATTGAACAAACCCACTTCCACAATAATGTTATTAAGGCCATTCCTAAAGGTGGAGACCTCATAATCAAAACATCTCCCACTAGTCCCCACATCCAATCACTGTTACATGGAGGAGATTAAGTTTTGGATATGCGACTGTTGGACAACACATTCAGACTATAACAGTAAGCAGAAGCAATGGATATCTATATTATTTTACATTATTCCATGAATATTCTGATTAGTAGTTTCATATGGATTATTATATGTCAATTATATCTTATAATATTATTCCTAATTTTTAAGATTAAACGTACAACTTCCATTTTGTAATCATGGATTTTTACCATCACAAACTATGTACAGGGTTCTAGGAAGCTTTAAATTAATTAAGACATTAAAATATTTTATTTCAAGGTTTTTCAAGTAGAGAACAATATGAACCAGATTTTAAATATTCCTTTATATAATTTTACAGAGATGTACCACATCTGTGTGATATGTATGAACTATAATTACATCGTTTCCCCTCCCTCTTCCCGCTCCCACCTCTCCTCCCATGTTCCTCCAAATAAAGAGTTTCAAGAAATTTTTCACAATTTGTTAAAAATGCAAACTGCAGCATGATCAGCTTGGAAGGTAAAATCATAGCAAAATATTTGAACAAAGAACACATGGAACTATGAGCATTGTTATTTAGCTGGTATAGCCAACAAAGTATTTTGGACATAATAAAGAGCTGAACGGCCAATAGGGAGGCAGGAGCCAGGATAGGGTGGGGATGACAGGCAGAGAGCATAAATAGAAGGAGAAATCACAGAAGAGAGAAGAAGCAAGATAGGGCAAGCAAAGGAGGACATCAGGGGCCAGTCACCCAGCCACCCAGCCAGCCATGGAGCAAGAGTGAAAATAAAATATACAGAAATAACAAAAGAAGAAAGCCCAGAGGCAAAAGATAGTCAAGATAACTTAAGCTAAGAAAAGCTGGCAAACAGAACCCCAGCAGCACAGACACGGAGAGAAACAATTAATAAATGGGACCTCCTGAAACTGAAAAGCTTCTGTAAAGCAAAGGACACGGTCAACAAGACAAAACGACAGCCTACAGAATGGGAAAAGATCTTCACTAAACCCACATCAGACAGAGGTCTCATCTCCAAAATATACAAAGAACTCAAGAAATTGACACCAAAATATCACATAATCCAATAAAAAAATGGAGTACAGACCTAAACAGAGAACTCTCAACAGAGGACTCTAAAATGGCTGAAAGACACTGAAGGAAATGTTCAACATCCTTAGTCATCAGAGAAATGCAAACCAAAACAACTCCGAAATTCCATCTTACACATGTAAGAATGGCCAAAATCAAAAACTCTGATGACAACTTATGCTGGAGAGGTTGTGGGGAAAAGGGAACACTTCTGCATTGCTGGTAGGAATGCAAGCTGGTACAGCCCCTTTGGATGTCAGTGTGGCAATTTCTCAGAAAATTAGAAAACATCCTTCCTCAAGACCCAGTAATACCACTTTTGGGTATATATCCAAAGGATGCTCAATCGTGCCACAAGGACATGTGCTCAACTATGTTCATAGCAGCTTCGTTTGTCATAGCCAGAACCT